>VHKM01001259.1:0-76646 GCA_007210695.1 Neogobius melanostomus | reverse complement strand
TCCGTTGTTGAAGCAACGGAAAGTGGGAGAGCTGTCGATGACTTTGGTCTTGATACCCATTTGTTTACCAGCGTAATATCCCTCTTCTGCACTTCACTTGTGCTGCAGGAGTTGTTTTAATGATATTGTACCTTTAGTCTGTGGTAAGCCCAAGAGTCATTCCTTTGCGTATTCACGGATCATTGGAGGCAACGATGCTCCACAGGCAGATTCCCGTGGCAGGTGCGTATCTCTGTCGGGTGACGGTTCAAGGAGCGGGGGCATGCTCATCGCCGATCGCTGGGTTCCTGACTGGTGCCCTTGTCCTGAGTCGAACATTGCATGCAGCCATACACCAATTGAAGTAAAAGTAATAAACAGGAAAATATTACCTTTTTTTAATTTTCAAATCTCAGATGGAGTTAATGATGTAACTCAATGGTGAGATCTGATTGACACACGATTGTTTATTTTTACAGATTGTACCCTCTGACCCACTTTGTTTTAAAGGTATGCTCTTTTGGATAAATCATGAACACAGCCATAAGATCTAGTTGTTTTTTATTGCCTTAATGCAACTGGACAGAGCTGTTGTATTTTGTCTTGTTTTGCAGGATGTTTTGGGACAACAATTGGACAGATTTCCCAGTTTCAAATGCTGATCGCAGCTTCTGTTCATCTACACCCAGAAATACAATAATTCTATAATCTTCAAACTTTGACATGACATCGCCCTGATTAAACTTCCAGCGCCTGTAACTTAATAAGTTTGTTGATGCCAATCTGTCTGGCCCCCAGGAACAGCCTCTTCCAAAACAGAACGGGGTAGGAGCAGGGATAGGGTCACATGATCTTAATTTTATGTTTTATTCTTATTTGTGGGATATTCTAAAAAGAAAGATGTTTCTTTAAGTACAAACCACTTACAATGAATAATATGAATGTTAAAAAATATTTCATAAATGATGTTCCTTCAGATGTTGTTTCAGGGTTTGGTCTCCAAAGACAGCTGAAGAGCTACGCTTCTATCAAACAAACTTAAATATGTCACCTCCCAGTGGTGATCCAAGGCTTGCAGTAAATCACTCGACATCATAAGAGAACCATGTCCGAGTCAGTGGATCTTACAACATGTTTTGTGCCGGACTCCCAGACGGAAGAAGGATTCTTGTCACGGGGGACGACGTGAGTAGGTCCCTTTGCCCTTCTGGAGCACGACCACTACTGGCGGGCCGGGATCACGAGCTGGGGGTTGTGATGTGCTAAAGCTGTAGATATGGGTTCTAAACCCGGTGTCCAACTATGTGGACTGGATCCACAAAACCATGAAAGAAATGGCTTGCCATGACTTTTTCCATCAATAAAGTTGGGTATATCACTGTAACATGAATAACATGAATCTTTTGCATTTAAAATGTTTACAGTGGAAGAATAACCAATGTTTTTTACTTCAATATGTTACTCAAAATAATATTAAGCTCCTTCAATGGACATTTGAAAAAGTATTGTAGGAGTAGTTGAGTAGTTATAATATAGTAGTATTCTGGGTTTAGATTTACAGGACAGTCAGGGTTAAAAATGTTCATAGGGTATACAGTTTGGTTTGATTTGCTGTATTATGACTTACTTCAGTTTAGATAGTGGATAGATCCAAATATTTAGTTTATCCTCATTTGTGTTTGCCAAAACAAAACATTGCTCATGCCCGGCCTTTTGCGTAGTGGTTGCTATTGCTCGACTTTCTGTTCACCTGTAAAGAGTCTGAACGGTTCAGCTGCGCAGATGTTCAGATGTTTAACCTCAACATGATCCTGACCTGCTGTTTGCTTCTGGTAGTTTGACTGAACACTTTTTTTTCCCCATGTTATTTGATTCTTATTATTTATTTTAGTAAGGAAAATAAATTGGCCTTGCTATTTAGTCTTGCTTTAGAATCTCTGTTTACATTATTATATTATAATAGAAATAAACTAGTAATAAATATTGTTATTTATATTTATAATATATCATTCTCCAGATGGGCTGAAGACATATTAACGCTTAATTGATTTTTTTTATTTTTTTAAGAAATACCCAAATAGAAAATGCCACGCTGAACCTTATTTTGTTATTAACCAGTTTTTTTGTGACTGGAGACAAACTAAGCCATATCAATCTTTTGGCAACTCATTGTGACAATACTTGGCACTGTTGCTTCTATTTGTTCGCTTGAAAGGGCTTGCAGTCGCTTGTGTTTGCTTCAGAAGGACCACTTACTATATGTGATTCTGTAAAAAAACAAAAAAAAACCTCTGCCCACTGTTTCTGCTAAGCACTGAAGGATGTGAATGAAAATTGTTTCCTGGTTCTTGCTTGTGCTTGGTGACAGTAGAATACGTTTTCACTACCTTTCTCTGACACTTTTCTCCACCACTTTCTCCCTCCTGGTATTATTTCATTATTTCATACGTGTGGGTTTGGATGTACAGTACCTGTCTGTCAGCCTATGTCATTACCAAAAATCCTGTTTAAAACATGTTTGTAAATCCAGTTGCGTTCTTTATTGCGTCCGCGTCTTCATAAGTTTACTGTGATCCGAAATGCCTGGACTCGGGAAAGCATTTCAACACAGAGCTTCAGTATTGCTCATAAAGCTTTTCGACCTCCTTTTCAGGGGTATTCCTTTTCACTTGTGTCTTTATGATGTAGTAGAGATAGTTATGTTGCTCCAAATTCAGTGATCTGTCTCCTCTCCACTTGCAGGGGGTCACCTACTGACAAAAACCCATACCTTATCAGAGGAGGACGTCATATGCAGGTTGTTTCTGCAGCAGTCCGATTGGTTGTGCTGCAAAACTTCAAAAATAATGCACAGTTTGTAAAAACATAAGGATCCACAAATTAAATAGGAACATTTTTAAGCCGCCACAACCAGTCCCAAACAAAAGCAGATTATATAAACAGGTCTCAATTAGCTGGATCGACAATTTATTTAAAATTTATTCATAACAAGCAAGGTGAGTAGTCTTCAGTTACAGTTACTCAAATACATGCATTAGTACTTTTTGAAGAAGTACTTTAGCAAGTTCAAAAGTACTTTACCTTACAACATGTCCGACCGACGAAAGCTGTGGAGCTGTTCTAAAGGATTGTTTGACGCCACCGGCTACTCGCGAGTGTGACCTATTGGTCGTTCTTACTCCTACTCTGCGTTGTGTCTATATATTAAATTAACTAAAAAGAGGAACTCCAAAAACTCCACTTAATTTAGAGGCGGCAAAAGCACCACACTCATATTTACGCAACAAAAAAAATTAATAAGCACTCTTAACATAACCTGCGCCCAACCCAACGTGGTCTCTCTCCATGACACAGCTAAAACGTCCCTATTTCGGTCCCTGGTGGTGGTTGTCCTCCGCTCCTCAGATGCAGCCGTCCCATCGACCTCCAGCGCTCGGTCTGCTCGGCGCCAGGAGCCTGGCACAGACACAACATGTGTCTCGCCGGCCGAGGCCACAGCGACCCCTGGGCGGCCGGCAGTCGGCACCACACACCCAATCAACCAGATTTACCCGTGTATTCTAACCCTGTTACACGAGCACGGAATCGGTCACAGGACTCAACGCTCAAACCAACCAGAAACGGAGATCGGCTTCGCGCAGACCCAGGTGAGTCCTGGTGTCCCGTACTTTGTGCGGGAATTGCCGCAGCAGCGGTATTCTTGTTAAAAAACAAAAAACAACCATAAATATAAAAAAATCACCATAAGCGTCTCTGTGGCTGCATCCAGCGTTCATAAGTGTTCTTCTGGTCCGGGCCTCATGAGTCTCTGCGCTCGGACCGTGTCGATGCAGCGCAACTTGAATCAAGTCTGCCCATAAACATTAACGCTGTAGCCTTGTTTCATGTTTAATCACTAATGGGAGATAATATGCGATGTGGCAATGCAATTTCATGCCTGTTAAAACTGTTTTCCAGCGTGTTTAGTGTTTAGTTCAATGGGTGTATCATGTCACCACCTCCTGGACTTGTGTAGGATTTGAGCGCCCATACGCCAGGTGTACGGTTGCGCTCAGAGATAAATCGCCCAAAACAGGGTGATTTTCGTACACCGCCACATACACTCTGATTTCACCATACGCAGTTTATAAATGAGGGCCATTGTGTGGTGACCATTTTCCCATAGTGACTTAAATTTAACTCAGTTACTGAACCCATGCAGGTCCTGACCCAAGGTTTTTACGATGCCTTGATGTTCCTCAGGTTCACCCAAAAGACGGTGCTGAGCAAGGCCTTGGGTCGAGGGTACACGTCTGCAGAGATGCTCTTAGTACATTCTGTCGTATATTAGAGATACCAATGTGTATTGGCACGGGCTATCAACCTTCTTGTCATCTGTTTTGTGGTACGACTGTTGTATATGTAACCGTGGTGTTTCAGCTCTGCGTTGTGTTTCTTTTTCAAAAATGATCTCTCAGATCAGCTATTCTTGGCGCGACCACACTCCATTATTAACAATGAAAACAGTTAAGAGGCACAGTTCCCTGCTCCTGGTGGTGGGTTCTCCTCTGCTCCTCCAGGACGCAGTCTTGTCTGACCTTCCTGAGCCCGTCTGCCTCGCGCCAGGAAAGCTCCAAGACACCATGTGCGTACCAGGAGGGCCACAGCGACTCTGGCGGCGCAGCGGTAGCACCACACACCCATTGCAGGGATTTACCAAAGCGTCCAATCTAACCCTGTTAACATACCATATTCCACTGTTTGGGCGATAAGGCAGACACTCTGTGAGCCGCGGTCATGCTTCTGTGTTCTCCCTGAAGTGTTTAGACAATTAAATGATCACTTGATTTCGCTTTAACTCTCTTCATTGTTTATAGGCCAGTTTTATATGTTGTAGCCTCTTCAAAAGCTAAGCCTAACAAAAGTCATCTAAATGGGTCTTTCCTCGCCATTTTTTGCGATTGAGAATAAATGGTATTCAAATGGCCGCCTAAACAAAAGTCAATGACTGAAAAAGCATGTATAATCGAATCAAATAGTCAAATGCCCCAACGTAACTCAGCCTTTGCACAGACATCCTTCTCATTCAAAGTCATCAAAGAATGGAACAAACTCCCACAGAGTCTGAACCTGAAGGATTTCTCTCGCAAGGAAAGTGCTGTTGAAAAAACCAGTCGTGTCAGCACTGATAACTGAACTGTAAATGTAAATATGACCTTTAGTGATGCTTTATTGTAGTAATTTTAGCATGATTCTATGTGGACTGATGGCTGTAACGGGTGAATGGTTGAATGAATGAATGAATATTTGTATTTGAGTGGTTAAATATTGTATATTTTATATCTTTAATTGATGTTTTTTGCACATTGTCCCTGTTGAAATAAACTAAACTAAATCTCAATGTCCTAACCCCACCTGAACCGACGCATATTCTCCAGTTCGGCTTTACCCAAATCTAAAAGCTTCCCGACAGGTGTGCAACAGTATAATGCCTCGTTTGAAAGCTAAGAAACTGATCCTAACTTTTGTTAAGTTATATTTTTAAACACATTTTTGAAGCGTTTTGTCATGTTTTTGCCGTGTTTTTGTTGCTTTTCATAGTTTTTTCGTCACTTCTTTGTTTTGTTGCTTTTTGTTGTGTTTTCGTCACGTTTTTGTTGCATCTTCATATCGTTTTTGTTGCTATACTGACATTTTTTTGAAGAAGCTTTTAGATTTGGATCGACTGTCGAACTGGAGAAAATGCACCTGATTCAAGTGGGGTTAACTAAATTTAAATGATTATGCTCTTTAGACTAATCTATATATTTCTTTTTTTTGGAGTGTATAATTATTTCCAAAAGTAGTGTAATGGAGTACTATCCGCCTTAGCATTTTAGATGGCTGTTTCAGATTCTAAACTTGGCCATTATTACATTATCAAACTCTTACAAACAAATGTGTGCAGTATTTATGTAAAAAAGTATAAACACAATGATGATGTCTCCCCAGCTGCAAAAGAATGGCAAATCGAGAGTAGCCAAAGAATATGAGACGACATGTCAGAGCACAGGAGACTGGACCCCTCACTACATCTGTCAAGGTGAGTACAGTAGGAAAACTGCACCTTGCTCAGACTGAAGCTGCAGCTGCCAATTACTTTGTGTCTAAACTTAAATAACACTTTCCTCTTGCAGCTGTGAAACTGTGGCCGTCCTGATATCCCAAAGACGACATCCTGGTTGTGGTTGAGTCCGAGAAACCCAATACTCTGTACAAAAGTCAAGTTAAATTCAACTGCAGTTCACCGTATTACACTCTAGAGGGCGATGGTGAGACCAAACAGGATAAATAAAATCCTACTGCAAAACATGATCAAAGTCTGTAACTGTATCATTTAAAGGTTTTTGTTAAATGTGATTCCAGACACATATACCTGCGGTCCCAACGGAGAATGGCTTTCATCTGGCAATGACGTTCAACTGCCAAATGCACTGAAGGTATAAAAAAAATACAATAAAATAACTTGAACTCGTCAGTGCAAGATCTTTGTGAAAAATGAATGCAACACAGGATCTTTTGACATTACAGAAGCTTACTGAAACAATATGCCACAGCGAACAGTATTCAAAGCTAAAGGCCTTTGTCAAAAGAGGGTCGAAGTAAAGAATCACTTTCCACAAATGCCCAGTGTACATTATCATGTTGCAGTTTTTTACTCATTAATTGTCCGTGAGAGTAAATACTACGCTGACAGAAAGACAAAGGGAGAGCGGGATATTAAATCCAATTACACAATGGAGATAATTTTTTTCACTCAAACGTGGCTGTAAATACTGTTTAAGTGGCGCTAGCCCGCAGTTAGCTTTGCACGCTAGCCTGTTAGCTTCTTCTTCGTGATTCCATTAGTGTGTATTGGGACTCCCTCGGTGGCAGGGAAAGTTGCAATTATGGTTTTCTGGCCAGAGACCACCAGGGGGGATGAAAGACCCCCCCAATCGTCCCATTAACACTTGTATTACCCTCCAGAGGGACTACGGAAAGGATTTATTAAGGTAAACAAGTTACTTAGTTTAAGTGGGTGTTCTGTTAAGAAATTCAAAGGAATTGACTGTATGTTTAAACATTTTTGAGTACTTTAACCTCTTGCCCCTCCGCCTTAACCGAGCGAATTTTCTCCACTTCAGCTTTACCCAAATCTGAAAGCTTCTGGACTGGAGCTTACAGCCTATAGGCCAGAGTAACGCTTAATTTGAAAGCTAAGACCTACGAAACAGATGGTTTGTTTTCATAGTTTTTTTGTCATGTTTTTGTAGTTTTCATCATGTTTTTTCATTGCTTTTTTGTCTTGGTTTTGCCACATTTTCGTCACGTTTTCGTCGCTCTTTTGTTGCTTTTTTCAAGCTTTCGTGTGTGCTCAGTTCAGGTGGGGGTTAAGAGATTAACAGGCCTTTGAGGTCTGATTTGCATTAAGTTATTTCTCAAAATCCTCTTGAAGGCCAGGGCTTCTATGGAGGGCCGGACGTTGCCTACTCCTGTATTAGAGCGTGAAATAAACACATTAAACAACAACAATTAGATACTTTTCCCAAATTCTTTAGCTCCGAACCCACTCTCTTTTTAACTCTTTTCTCTTTGACTGTATTTCAGTGTGTGGGATGCCCCAAACATCCTCTGCAAGTACAGGCAGGATTCTCGGAGGCAAGAATGCAGAGCTCGGACAAATACCCTGGTACCTGTTGATCAAGGAGCGAAACAGAGGAGGGGCATCTCTCATTAACGACCGCTGGGCTGTGACCGCTGCCCACGTCGTCGACCACGACGCGTTTGAGCCGCTGTGGTACGGCGCATCGTGGACGGTGGAAGCAAAAATCCTGTTGTGTTACAAACTGAAAAAATCATTATTCATCCCGCCTACACCAGGGGAATTCAGGCATCAGCTCGCACCAATTTTGACAATGACATAGCGCTGATTAGATTCACTTCTCGGGTCACTTTGGGTCCCAATATAAGTCCGATATGTTTGCAGGAAAACAACAGAGGACTTCAGGAGAATGAGTTGGGGACAGTTGCAGGGTTCGGAGTGACGGAAAAAAACGTAGTTTCTAGAAAGTTGAAACATGCACCTATTGTCGTCTATTCAGAGCAGAAATGCCAGGCTACACCAGACGTAAAGATGCAGTACACTCAGAACATGTTCTGTGCCGGGGCTGATGGCAAAGACAGCTGTGAGAAAGATGGCGGTGGCCCGTATTTTGTGCCGTATTTGGACGCGGGTTTGAGGCCGTTTCGACTCATGGGTATTGTGTCCTGGGGTGCGCCCTGTGATCAGAGAGAGCACAAGGGTTACTACACCAAAGTGGAAAATTATGTGCAGTGGATTCGCGACACAATAGAGGCGACTGAGAAAGCCTGAAACAGCAAGAGAGTGATAGTATCTCCATCCACTGAACAACATTGATTTGAGTAGTTGCAATTATCGAATCACAAAGGTTGCGATTATTTAGGTAACGTCCTCTGCAGTCGATCTACGTCTCTGTTAGGGGTGGGAACCTCTGGGTACCTTACGATTCGATACGATCCGCGATACATGGCTCACGACAACCTCACGATATGCCAATACTGCGATAATCGATATATTGCACAAAAATAACCTACGATACATCACGATTTTTTATAAAGATTAACCTTTTTTTAACATACGACATGTATTCATCATTTACATTTGTTTTCATCTGCTTTAAACCCTTTTATAAGTATAATTGAATAAATTATCCCTGACTTACACACTGAAAATGTGCCATTGATCATTCACATTTAAATAGAAATAGAAACTAAAGTCCTATTTCAAAAGGAACAAACAATCCCAAATGAATCTCATTCATAATTATACAATATTAATATGCATGACGTCACATAAAGTATCGTATTGGAATACAAAGTATCTGTATTGTATCGTCCGTAAAATATCACGATACAGTATATTGCAAAATCAATATATTGTCACACGTCTCCCTGGGTCTTATTTTGTATTAAAGCTGCAGCTTGAAATTTAGAGACCTCTGCAAACGTGGAATTTAAGACATACAATCACTTAGCCCTATAGTTCTATCACCCAAACACTTCCTCGAGCTCCTTCAGTGGGATCCGATGGCTCGACTTCTTTGCTATTCATATAAAACTTTTCATTGCTGTGTACTTAATGTAACTGTATAAAATGGCATGCCTAGAAAACATGTACAGTATAAACAGAAGTTAATCATGAAGAAATACGAAACTAACAATAAACTACGTATGAATAAATGTTTCATGTCATTTGTAAACCTTTAGTTATAAATGAACAGGCGTATTTTCAACAAGTTTCAAACACCTATGCTTAACCCATTTACACAAGTTTTTTTTCATGAACAAATAAAAATGTAATCATTATTAAAATATCCTCACAAAATGTTAATATACTATTTCAAGTTGTGTGTTTATAATGAACAGGTTTATAAAGCATTTTTTTCTAGATTTGGTGACATTTAAAGAGGGGGTATTATGCTTTTTTCAATCACATAGCACCAGTCTATAGCATACTACAATGATGACGTAACCTTCTGTTGGTCTGTATATGCAGTAAATTAAAATAACTGCTTTGAATAAAATTGCTCTCTCAAAATGGCTGTACTGAACGTCTTGAAATAGGTCTCTGTCTCTTTAAGAAGCTTTCCGACACGCCCCCTTCAGCACACTGCTGTGGCATCTAAACAACACTACTGTGCGGGGAGGGGGCTCTGCTGAGCTGAGGAGCAGTGGTTGGTGGCTTGGCTGGTGACGAAAGGTCCAGAGGCGTCTCCAGGAGTGGGGGCGTTCCTAGGAGGACTGAGGCATAGCTACACCTAAAATGGCTGCCGTCTAAGTTTTTACTGATTACTCAAAAATATGTGAATGAGCCAAGGCAACACTCCAGGCATGTGTTTAATGAGGGAATGACATAATAACATGATATAAAGCTTGAAAAAGTCGATTTTACATAATACCCCCCTTTAAGAAAGTATCTACAAGTCATACTGACAAAGCATTAACAAACACGAGTTAATCATGAACTAATAACAATGATCCAATGCAGTATAAATATGGCTAGTTGGTAAAGATTTATGAATGGCATACAAATTAAAGTTAACTCCTTGTTTATTAACATTCTTCTATAAATAATTGTTTATTGATATGGATCCTGTTATTTGAGAGCAATATGCAGTCAGCTCGTCTTCTGGGGTCCACTCCAAAAAAACATATTCATACAAAAATAGTAGAAAAAAAAGGTTTGCCTTCAGATTTACATTATAGAATTTCATGGTACGATCATAAACTCATAATACTTTTAATTCTCTAGCCTTGTTTGGTTTCATACTTATTTCTATTTCCTTATTTAGTTTTTTGTTTTAGGTTACCAGTAGGGTCTTGATTCATTTCTCTCTAATTGATCAGAGAATCACAGGGTTTACAGTAAATATCGACGCCTCAGTCTGGGGGATAATTTGGGCTTCACAGTTCTATTCTGGTAAAAGATTTTCTAAGCAGTGGTTCCCAAAGTGGGGTCTGGGGCCCCTTGAAGAGCCTTAGAGGAAACCAGTATTTAGCTATAACCCTTGCCAGATGTTGCTTTTTATGTCATTTTAGCTCTAAAATAATAATCCCTTTGAATAAAGTTCATTATTATTATTGGAAGGCCCCTAGACATTTCCAAATCGATAAGGGGGCTGTGTTTTCGGTAAAAGAGTCGAGTCTAAGGGTTAATGACCTGCTGTATGAAACAAACCAGCTGCAGTTTTCAACTCAAAGCAACTATGAAGCACGTTTTTATTCTTCTGATGCTTTTTTGGGTCATATGGAAATTACTTTGACTGAACGAGGTACTAATGTATTACCTATAATGGCTTTAAGTAATAATGCGATTTTTTTATTGTGTTTAAGTATATTCTCCAAGTGCCAGTCAATGTGAGGCTTAAATAGATGATTGCAAAGTTTAAACAAAAGCCGTAACACATACTTTTAATGATACGTTGGCTGATATTAGTGATTTAATTTGTTGTTATTGGCTTTTGCTGTATTGTATTATCTATTACTTAACTATTGTAATGCAAATGATTGTTGCATATGTACAAATGTCATCTTAGCTTTTTTTTTCTCCCTTGAAATTTCACACAAAAATTAGTCATCACAGACAAAAGCATGCTTAAAGGTATTCGCTGTAGAATGGGCTCTTAGGGCCTGATTTATAAAGCCAGATGCTAAAGATATAATTTTACTAGTTATCGAATGTTGCACCTGATTGAAACTGTTTATATTATTAGTGGGACAAATACTGTATATATAAATGAGTTTGCTCTGTGGCTTTTTAAGCGTCTGAGAGACAAAAAATCTAAACTGTACCTGGTCTTTTCACCACTTTAGCACACAATATCTATTATTTCACATTTGCAAACGCTCAGTAAATGAGGCCCTTAGTGGTTTAAAAGACTAAAACTGAATAAGATGGTAATGAAACATAAAATGGTCTAAAATCTACCTTTTAATAGATCAGTTCTGTAAGAAGCCTCTGATTGATTATGGAGAAGTGCAAGAAGATAAAGAGACGTATGGCCACAATGAGGTCCTGACATTTTCCTGTGATCCTGGATACAAAAAGGTGGATAGTGAACCGTCCGTGTGTTCTAAGGTGAACTGTCTGAGGTGGAGCTCCACGCCTCAGTGTGAAGGTGAGTTACTTACAATAACCTCAAAATGTCACATTTCGGTACCATTCAAGGTGGCAAAAGTTAGAAGTGATTTTTAAAAAGCTTCTTCTTTAACGTTCACATTCTGAAATGACACTGTTCTGAGTTACAGCTTTATCATAGTCATAAACACACCATCCCTGGTTACCAGCACTTTAACAAGACTTGGTTTACGATACCAATACCTGAGCGATACTTTTTTCGATATCTATAAATATTTATCATCTACCAGAATTCATCAACCTTAAACAAAATAATGTTAATCTAATGCATAAAATACTATTTCTGTTAAATTTGTATCATTTATGTTCAGCTGTAATGTCCAAGCAACTTCCTTTATGCTGTCCCTGGACCCAACAGGCATCAAAACTCGGTCTCTCATACATTTTTAAATGTTTGCTTTGCTTTATTTTTTATACCAGAAGCTTAAATCAAAGTTTATTTTACACTTTACAACAACAAACCTCTTTCTAAACCGTACTGGTATTGTTTAGCAGCCCTGGCCCTGGTGTTGAAAAACTTCACATTAAAACATACACGTTTTTATTATTATTTGTGTTGCTTGCCTGTTTTTATTGAGTCTGTCAATATAGAATACTAATTTTACCTGATGTATATGTATGTGTTGAACTGCAGTTATTGATTGTGGAGACCCAGAGCCTGTGTTAAACGGAGGCGTGTCCTTCCTCTCTGGTGAACCAAACCAGTACGGCTCTGTGGTGCAGTATTACTGTGATGAAACCCTATTATTCTCTGCCTCATGGAGCTATGAATGGTAAGTTTTCAATATGCTATAGGCTTGTTCCAGCACATGTTTCCACAGCTTGATGTATGCGTAGTTGTAAAAGATGTCCACACTTGTCTTGAACACATCAAAATAATCACCAATAAGCATTAAAATACAACCACTGCACACATACTCCTCTCAAATAAATACATAAATGGGCGGTGGGAACACAAGTGCAATCTGTAAATGTTTTCAGCAACATGATTTTAAATTCAATCTTTTCCTTCACTCAGTAAGTTTCCGTTGTGAAGCAGACGGAAAGTGGAGAGCTGTCGATGACTTTGGTCTGATACCCATTTGTTTACCAGGTAATATCCCTCTTTCTGCACTTCCACTTGTGCTGCAGGAGTTGTTTTGTTTTTAACTCTTTTCTCTTTGACTGTATTTCAGTGTGTGGGATGCCCCAAACATCCTCTGAAAGTACAGGCAGGATTCTCGGAGGCAAGAATGCGGAGCTCGGACAAATACCCTGGTACCTGTTGATCAAGGAGCCAAACAGAGGAGGGGCATCTCTCATTAACGACCGCTGGGCTGTGACCGCTGCCCACGTCGTCGACCACGACGCGTTTGAGCCGCTGTGGTACGGCGGCATCGTGGACGGTCGAAGCAAACTCCTGTTGTGTTACAAACTGAAAAAATCATTATTCATCCCAACTACACCAGGGGAATTCCGTTATCAGCTCGCACCAATTTTGACAATGACATAGCGCTGATTAGATTCATTTCTCGGGTCACTTTGGGTCCCAATATAAGTCCGATATGTTTGCCGGAAAACAACAGAGGACTTCAGGAGAATGAGTTGGGGACAGTTGCAGGGTTCGGAGTGACGGAAAAAACGTAGTTTCTAGAAAGTTGAAACATGCACCTATTGTCGTCTATTCAGAGCAGAAATGCCGGGCTACACCAGACGTAAAGATGCAGTACACTCAGAACATGTTCTGTGCCGGGGCTCCTGGCAAAGACAGCTGTGAGAAAGATGACGGTGGCCCGTATTTTGTGCCGTTTTTGGACGCGGGTTTGAGGCCGTTTTCGACTCATGGGTATTGTGTCCTGGGGTGCGTCCTGTGATCAGAGACAGCACAAGGGTTACTACACCAAGTGGAAAATTATGTGCAGTGGATTCGAGACACAATAGAGGCGACTGAGGAAAGCCTGAAACAGCAAGAGAGTGAATAGTATCTCCATCCACTGAACAACATTGATTTGAGTAGTTGCAATTATCAAATCACAAAGGTTGCGATTATTTAGGTAACGTAACGTCCTCTGCAGTCGATCTACGTCTCTGTTAGGGGTGGGAACCTCTGGGTACCTTACGATTCGATACGATCCGCGATACATGGCTCACGACAACCTCACGATATGCCGATACTGCGATAATCGATATATTGCACAAAAATAACCTACGATACATCACGATTTTCATAAAAGATTAACCTTTTTTTTAACATACGACATGTATTCATCATTTACATTTGTTTTCATCTGCTTTAAACCCTTTTATAAGTATAATTGAATAAATTATCCCTGACTTACACACTGAAAATGTGCCATTGATCAGCCAGTGGCATCACTTCATTCACATTTAAATATATATTGCAAAATCAATATATTGTCACACGTCTCCCTGGGGTCTTATTTTGTATTAAAGCTGCAGCTTGAAATTTATAGACCTCTGCAAACGTGGAATTTAAGACATACAATCACTTAGCCCTATAGTTCTATCACCCAAAACACTTCCTCGAGCTCCTTCAGGGATCCCATGGCTCGACTTCTTTGCTATTCATATAAACTTTTCATTGCTGTGTACTTAATGCAACTGTATAAAATGGCATGCCTAGAAAACATGTATAAACAGAAGTTAATCATGAAGAAATACAAAACTAACAATAAACTACTTATGAATAAATGTTTCATGTCATTTGTAAACCTTTAGTTATAAATGAACAGGCATATTTTCAACAAGTTTCAAACACCTATGCTTAACTCATTTACACAAGTTTTTTTTCATGAACAAATAAAAATGTAATAATCATTATTAAAATATCCTCACAAAATGTTAATATACTATTTCAAGTTGTGTGTTTATAATGAACAGGTTTATAAAGCATTTTTTCTAGATTTGGTGACATTTAAAGGGGGGGTATTATGCTTTTTTCAATCACATAGCACCAGTCTATAGCATACTACAATGATGACGTAACCTTCTGTTGGTCTGTATATGCAGTAAATTAAAATAACTGCTTTGAATAAAATTGCTCTCTCAAAATGGCTGTACTGAACGTCTTGAAATAGGCCTCTGTCTCTTTAAGAAGCTTTCCGACACGCCCCCTTCAGCACACTGCTGTGGCATCTAAACAACACTACTGTGAGGGGAGGGGGCTCTGCTGAGCTGAGGAGCAGTGGTTGGTGGCTTGGCTGGTGACGAAAGGTCCAGAGGCGTCTCCAGGAGGTGGGGGCGTTCCTAGGAGGACTGAGGCATAGCTACACCTAAAATGGCTGCCGTCTAAGTTTTTACTGATTACTCAAAAATATGTGAATGAGCCAAGGCAACACTCCAGGCATGTGTTTAATGAGGGAATGACATAATAACATGATATAAAGCTTGAAAAAGTCGATTTTACATAATACCCCCCCTTAAGAAAGTATCTACAAGTCATACTGACAAAGCATTAACAAACACGAGTTAATCATGAACTAACAATGATCCAATGCAGTATAAATATGGCTAGTTGATAAAGATTTATGAATGGCATACAAATTAAAGTTAACTCCTTGTTTATTAACATTCTTCTATAAATAATTGTTGTTTATTTATATGGATCCTGTTATTTGAGAGCAATATGCAGTCAGCTCGTCTTCCTGGGGTCCACTCCAAAAAAACATATTCATACTGTACAAAAATAGTAGAAAAAAAAGGTTTGCCTTCAGATTTACATTATAGAATTTCATGGTACGATCATAAACTCATAATACTTTTAATTCTCTAACCTTGTTTTGTTTCATACTTTATTTCTATTTCCTTATTTAGTTTTTTGTTTTAGGTTACCAGTAGGGTCTTGATTAATTTCTCTCTAATTGATCAGAGAATCACAGGGTTTACAGTAAATATCGACGCCTCAGTCTGGGGGATAGTTTGGGCTTCACAGTTCTATCCTGGTAAAAGATTTTCTAAGCCAGTGGTTCCCAAAGTGGGGTCTGGGGCCCCTTGAAGAGCCTTAGAGGAAACCAGTATTTAGCTATATCCCTTGCCAGATGTTGCTTTTTATGTCATTTTAGCTCTAAAATAAGAATCCCTTTGAATAAAGTTCATTATTATTATTGGAAGGCCCCTAGACATTTTCAAATCGATAAGGGGGCTGTGTTTTCGGTAAAAGAGTTGAGTCTAAGGGTGAATGACCTGCTGTATGAAACAAACCAGCTGCAGTTTTCAATTCAAAGCAACTATGAAGCACGTTTTTATTCTTCTGATGCTTTTTTGGGACAATGTGGAAAATACTTTGACTGAACAAGGTACTAATGTATTACCTATAATGGCTTTAAGTAATAATGCGATTTTTTATTGTGTTTAAGTATATTCTCCAAGTGCCAGTCAATGTGAGGCTTAAATAGATGATTGCAAAGTTTAAACAAAAGCCGTAACACATACTTTTAATGATACGTTGGCTGATATTAGTGATTTAATTTGTTATTGGCTTTTGCTGTATTGTATTATCTATTACTTAACTATTGTAATGCAAATGATTGTTGCATATGTACAAATGTCATCTTAGCTTTTTTTCCCCCTTGAAATTTCACACAAAAATTAGTCATCACAGACAAAAGCATGCTTAAAGGTATTCGCTGTAGAATGGGTTCTTAGGGCCTGATTTATAAAGCCAGATGCTAAAGATATAATTTTACTAATTATCGAATGTTGCACCTGATTGAAACTGTTTATATTATTAGTGGGACAAATATATATAAATGAGTTTGCTCTGTGGCTTTTTAAGGCAAGGCAAGGCAAGGCAAGTTTATTTGTAGAGCACAATTCATACACAAGGCAATTCAAAGTGCTTCACAGTTGCATAAAATTACAAGAAACAGATAAAAATCAATCAATAAAACATCAACATAAAGTTAATCAGTTACAGTAAAAGGCAAGAGTGCAGATAAAATACTTTCAGTTTCATATGCACGGGTAAAAAGAGCTGTTTTCAGCCTGGATTTGAACATTGTCAGAGTTGAGGCCTGTCTCACATCCTCATGAAGACTGTTCCAGATTTTAGCTGCATGAAACTGAAACGCAGCCTCACCGTGTTTATTATTGACTCTGGGAACCACCAGGAGACCCCTCCCTGAAGTTCTCAGGGCCCGAGATGGTTCATACGGCTCTAACATGTCAGAGATGTACTTTGGTGCTAAACCATGAAAAGACTTGTACACAAGCAGCGCTGTTTTAAATTCTATTCTCTGAGTGACAGGAAGCCAGTGCAGAGACCGGAGCACTGGACTAATGTGGTCGTATTTCCTGGTTCTTGTCAGGACTGGAGCAGCAGCGTTCTGGATGTTCTGCAGCTGTCTAACAGCTCGTTTAGAAAGGCCAGTGAGCAGGCCGTTACAGTAGTCTAACCTGCTGGAGACAAATGCATGGATGAGTCTCTCTAAGTCTGGTTTTGACTCTATTCCTCTGATCTTAGCAATGTTCTTCAGATGGTAAAAAGCTGATGATGTTATTGCTTTGATGTGGCTGTTTAAGTTCATGTCTGAGTCCATGATTACTCCTAGATTTCTAACCTGATTTTTGGTTTTAGAGCGAGAGATTCAAGGTGACTGATAACACTTTGTCTTTGTGTCTGTGGGCCAAAGACAATGATCTCAGTTTTGTCTGAGTTTAGTTGGAGAAAGTTGTTTTGCATCCACAACTGATCTGTTCGATGCAGTGACGGAGAGTATCTACAGGCCCATGTTCACCTGCCGTCAGTGACACGTAGATCTGAGTGTCATCTGCGTAGTTGTGGTACGACACATTGTTACTGTTTATTAGCTGACCCAATGGGTCAGCTAATAAACAGCGTATGAGAGACAAAATCTAAACTGTACCTGGTCTTTTCACCACTTTAGCACACAATATCTATTATTTCACATTTGCAAACGCTCAGTAAATGAGGCCCTTAGTGGTTTAAAAAGACTAAAACTGAATAAGATGGTAATGAAACATAAAATGGTCTAAAATCTACCTTTTAATAGATCAGTTCTGTAAGAAGCCTCTGATTGATTATGGAGAAGTGCAAGAAGATAAAGAGACGTATGGCCACAATGAGGTCCTGACAATTTCCTGTGATCCTGGATACAAAAAGGTGGATAGTGAACCGTCCGTGTGTTCTAAGGTGAACTGTCTGAGGTGGAGCTCCACGCCTCAGTGTGAAGGTGAGTTACTTACAATAACCTCAAAATGTCACATTTCGGTACCATTCAAGGTGGCAAAAGTTAGAAGTGATTTTTAAAAAGCTTCTTCTTTAACGTTCACATTCTGAAATGACACTGTTCTGAGTTACAGCTTTATCATAGTCATAAAACACACCATCCCTGGTTACCAGCACTTTAACGAGACTTGGTTTACGATACCAATACCTGAACGATACTTTTTTCGATATCTATAAATATTTATCATCTACCAGAATTCATCAACCTTAAACAAAATAATGTTAATCTAATGCATACGATACTATTTCTGTTAAATTTGTATCATTTATGTTCAGCTGTAATGTCCAAGCAACTTCCTTTAATGCTGTCCCTGGACCCAACAGGCATCAAAACTCGGTCTCTCAATACATTTTTAAACGTTTGCTTTGCTTTATTTTTTTATACCAGAAGCTTAAATCAAAGTTTATTTTACACTTTACAACAACAAACCTCTTTCTAAACCGTACTGGTATTGTTTAGCAGCCCTGGCCCTGGTGTTGAAAAAACTTCACATTAAAACATACACATTTTTATTATTATTTGTCTTGCTTGCCTGTTTTTATTGAGTCTGTCAATATAGAATACTAATTTTACCTGATGTATATGTATGTGTTGAACTGCAGTTATTGATTGTGGAGACCCAGAGCCTGTGTTAAACGGAGGCGTGTCCTTCCTCTCTGGTGAACCAAACCAGTACGGCTCTGTGGTGCAGTATCACTGTGATGAACCCTATTATTCTCTGCCTCATGGAGCTATGAATGGTAAGTTTTCAATATGCTATAGGCTTGTTCCAGCACATGTTTCCACAGCTTGATGTGTGCGTAGTTGTAAAAGATGTCCACACTTGTCTTGAACACATCAACATAATCACCAATAAGCATTAAAATACAACCACTGCACACATACTCCTCTCAAATAAATACATAAATGGGCGGTGGGAACACAAGTGCAATCCGTAAATGTTTTCAGCAACATGATTTTAAATTCAATCTTTTCCTTCACTCAGTAAGTTTCCGTTGTGAAGCAGACGGAAAGTGGAGAGCTGTCGATGACTTTGGTCTGATACCCATTTGTTTACCAGGTAATATCCCTCTTTCTGCACTTCCACTTGTGCTGCAGGAGTTGTTTTCTAATGATATTGTACCTTCAGTCTGTGGTAAGCCCAGAGTCGATTTCTTTGGTATTCACCGGATCATTGGAGGAAACGATGCTCTACAGGGCAGTATCCCGTGGCAGGTGCGTATCTCTGGCGGTGGAGGGGGCATGCTCATCGCCGATCGCTGGGTCCTGACTGCTGCCCATGTCCTGAGTCCATACATGCAGCCAAGACCAACCAGTGATGTAGAGGTAATAAACAGGAAAATATTATCTTTTTTTTTTACATTTTCTAAATCTTAGATGGAGTTAATGATGTAACTCAATGGGGTGAGACTGATTGACACAGATTGTTTAATTTTAACAGATTGTACCATTCTGACCACTTTGTTTTTAAAGTATGTTCTTTTGTGATGAATCATGAACACAGCCAATAGATCTAGTTGTTTTATTGCCTTAATGCAACTGGACAGAGCTGTTGTATTTTGTCTTGTTTTTGCAGATGTTTTGGGGAACAAACACTTGGTCAGATTTCCCAGTTCCAAATGCAATCGCTGCTTCTGTTCATCTACACCCAGGATACAATAATCCTGCTCATCTCAACTTTGACAATGACATCGCCCTGATTAAACTTCCAGCGCCTGTAACTTTTCATAAGTTTGTGATGCCAATCTGTCTGCCCCCAGAGGAAGATACTCTTCAAAACAGAACAGGGTAGGAGCAGGATAGGGTCACATGATCTTAATTTTATGTTTTATTCATTATTGTGGAGACTATTCTAAAAAAGAAAGATGTTTCTTTAAGTACAAACACTTACAATAGAATAATATGAATGTTAAAATATTCATAAATGATGTTTCCTTTCAGAGTTCTTTCGGGGTTTGGTTTCTCAAAGAAAGCTGATGGACGCTACACTCTATCAAACAAACTTCAATATGTGCACCTCCCAGTGGTGGATCCAAGGGCTTGCAGTAAATCACTCGACATCATAAGAAGAACAAAGTCCCATGTCCCAGTCCCAGAGGAATCTCACAACATGTTTTGTGCCGGACTCCCAGATGGAAAGAAGGATTCTTGTCAGGGGGACGACGGAGGTCCCTTTGCCCTCTGGAACAACGACCACTACTGGCGGCCGGGATCACGAGCTGGGGGGTTGGATGTGCTGAAGCTGGTAGATATGGGTTCTACACCCGGGTGTCCAACTATGTGGACTGGATCCACAAAACTATGAAAGAAAACTGAGCTTGCCATGACTTTTTCCATTCAAATAAAAGTTGGGTATATACACTGTAACATGAATAACATGAGTCTTTTGTCACTAAAATGTACAGTGGAAGAATAACCAAATGTTTTTACTTCAATATGTTACTTCAAAATAATATTAAGCTCCTCAAATGGACATGAAAAAGTATTGTAGAGTAGTTGAGTAGTATAATATAGTAGTATTCTGGGTTTAGAGTTTACAGACAGTCAGGGATTAAAATGTCTCATAGGGTATACAGTTTGGTTTGTATTTGCTGGACTTACTTGCAGTTTAGATAGTGGATAGATCCAAATATTTAGTTTATCCTCATTTTGTGTTGCCAAAACAAACATTGCTCATGCCCGGCCTTTGCGTAGTGAGTTGCTAATTTGCTCAACTTTCTGTTTCACCTGAAAGAGTCTGAACGGTTCAGCTGCTGCAGATGTTCAGATGTTTAACCTCAACATGATCCTGACCTGCTGTTTGCTCTGGTAAGTTTGACTGAACACTTTTTTTTCCCCATGTTATTTGATCTTATTTATATTTAGTAAGAAAAAGAAATTAGGCCTTGCTATTTAGTCTTGCTTTAGAAATCTCTGTACATTCATTAATATTATAATAGAAATAAACTAGTAAATAAATATTGGTAGTTTATATTTGATAATATATCATTCTCAGATGGAGGGCTGAAGACAATATAACGCTTAATGATTTTATTTTATTTTTTAAAGAAATACCCAAATAGAAAATGCACGCTGAACCTTATTTTTGTTATTTAACCAGTTTTTTGTGACTGGAAGCACAAACTAAGCCATATCAATCTTTTGGCACTCATTTGTGACCAAATACTGGCACTGTTGCTTCTATTTGTTCGCTTGAAAGGCTTTCAGTCGCTTGTGTTTGCTTCAGAAGGAGCCACTACTAATATGTGATTCTGTAAAAAAAAACAAAAAAAAACCTCTGCACTGTTTCTGCTAAGCACTGAGATGTGAATGAAAATTGTTTCCTGGTTCTTTGCTTGTGCTTTGGTGACAGTAGAATAGTTTTACTACCTTTCTCTGACACTTTTCTCCACCACTTTCCTCCCTCCTGGGTATTATTTCATTATTTCATACGTGTGGGTTTGGAGTGTACAGTACCTGTCTGTCCAGCCTCATGTCATGACAAAATCCTGTTTAAAACATGTTTGTAATCCAGTGCGTTCTTTATTGCGTCCGCGTCTTCATAAGTTTATTGAAGCGTATAATTACTGTGATCCGAATGCCTGGACTCGGGAAAAGCATTTCAAACCACAGCTTCAGCATTGTCATAAAGCTTTTCCTCTACTTTTCAGGTGGTATTCCCGTTTCACTTGTGTCTTTATGATGTAGTAGAGATAGTTATGTTGCTCCAAATTCAAATGATCTGTCTCCTCTCCACTGCAGGGTCCACCTACTGACAAAAAAACCATTAACCTTATCAGAGGAGACGTCATATGCCAGGGTTTGTTTCTGCAGCAGTCCCTGATTGGTTGATGCTGCAAAACTTCAAAAATAATGCACAGTTTGTAAAAATACAATAAAGGATCCACAAATTAATAGAACAATTTTCAAGCCGCCACAAACCAGTCCCAAACAAAAGCAGATATATCGAAACAGGTCAAATTAGCTGGATCGACAATTAATTTAAAATTATTCAATAACAAGCAGAGGTGGAGTAGTACTCAGTTACAGTTACTCAAATACATGCACTTAGTAACTTTTTGAAGGAAGTACTTTAGCAAGTTCAAAAAGTACTTTACACTTACAACATGTCCGGACCGACGAAAGCTGTGGAGCTGTCGAAGGATTTGTTTGACGCCCGGGCTACTCGCGAGCACGGAATACGGTCCACAGACTCAACGCTCAAACCAACCAGAACACGGAGCATGGCCTCGCGCAGACCCAGGTGAGTCCTGGTGTCCCGGTACTTTGTGTGGGAATTGCGCAGCAGCGGTATTTTGTTAAAAACAAAAACAAAACATAAATATAAAAAAACACCATAAGCGTCTCGGTGGCTGCAGTCCAGGTTCAAGTGTCTCTGGTCCGGGCTCATGAGTCTCTGCGCTCGGACCCGTGTCGATGCAGCGCAACATTGAATCAAGTCTGCCCATAAACATTAACGCTGTAGCCTTGTTTCATGTTTAACCTCACTAATGAGGATAATATGCGATGTGGCAATGCAATTCATGCTGTTAAAAACTGTTTTCCAGCGCTGTTTAGTGTTTAGTTCAAATTGGTGTATCATGTACACCACCTCCTGACTTGCTGTAGGATTTGAGCGCACCATACGCCAGGTGTACGGTGCGCTCAGATTGATAAATGCCAAAACAGGCGGTGATTTTTCGTACACCCCACATACGCTCTGATTTCACCGTACGCAAGTTTGATAAATGAGGGCCATTGTGTGGTGACTATTTCCCATATGTGTGACTAATTTAACTCAGTTACTGACCCATGTAGGTCCTGACACCAAGGTTTACGATGCCTTGATGTCCTCAGGTCACCCAACAGACGGTGCTGAGCAAGGCCTTGGGTCGAGGGATAACACGTCTGCAGAGATGCTCTAGTACATTCTTGTCGTATCATAGCGATACCATGTGTATGTTCGGCACCGGGCTATCACCTCTTGTTCATCTGTTGTGTACGACTGTTGTATATGTAACCGTGGTGTTTCAGCTCTGCGTTGTGTTTCTTTCAAAATGATCTCTCAGACTCAGGCTATCTTTGGAGGCGACCACACTCCATTTATTAACAATGAAAACAGTTAAGAGGCACAGTCCCTACTCCTGGTGGTGGGTTTCTCCTCTGCTCCTCCAGACGCAGTATTGTCTGACCTCCTGAGCCCGTCTGCCTCGCGCCAGGAAAGCTCCACAGACACCATGTGCGTCACCAGCGAGGCCACAGCGACCTCTGGCGGCGCAGCGGTAGCACCACACACCCAATTGCAGGGATTTACCAAAGGTCCAATCTAACCCTGTTACATATACATATTCCACTGTTTGGGCGATAAGGCAGAACACTCACACTCTGTGAGCCCGCGGTCATGCTTCTGTGTTCTACCTGCACTGTTTAGACAATAAATGATCACTTGATTCAGACTTTAACTCTCTTCATTGTTTTATTACATTACTATTTAATATACAAAAATCCCATAACATTGGCCACCAGAGTCCAGATTTTGAACCCACTTGTAACCGGGTCGCTAAAAGCGCGTTTGGGAAATTCCTCTAAAATTCCACACTAGTGTACCTGTGAACGCACCATGCCGCGGTCCTAGTTCCGCTTGCTGATTACGGGGATTAGTTAAAGGTGTGCGGGCTGCAATGCTGTTGACTGCGAGCTGCTGCCCTCGCCCATTGTTGGCGTTTGTAAGTATTTTGATAGTTTTAGCACAAATAATTTTCGGAGTAAGCATTGTCTAAATTTATGCTAAAGGTGTTCCAGGGGCGTTGATCGCCTGTTCCCCTTGGAAGGAGAAACCCTGAGCCCAGTTTGTGGCAAAATGTAGAGACTCCAAGGTAAACGCATTGTTGTTGATGCTGTGAAAGTATTTAATGGGCAGCAGTCAATGTCTTAACTGTCTTGTTTTGTTTTTTGGTTAACAGTTGACCACTGCTAGCTGTTATGCTCTCAATTGTTTTCTTTCCTGCTTAATTATGTGCAACATTCGGCTTATTTTGGGAGCACTTTAGGCTCATCTTGGTGTATGAGACTCATTATATTACCTTAACCAAATCTAGGCCAATGTTCTGAAGGAACCCAATGGCGCATTGATGTGTACTAGTAGCTAACTCTATGTAAGCTCTGGACTGTGCCGGTCTGCTTTTAAATAATTGCTAAATATAAATAAAAATTTATCTTTTTTATACTATTCCTGTCTATGCCTTGTTCATCCAGACTAACCTGTTGCTAAAATTAAAGGGGAGCCTTAGCCCCTCGGTTACACACTGAAAGATCTTGGTGAATAGTTAATGTGATACAGGATATTTCGACATTGCGGAGGCTTATTGAAACAATGGCACAGGCAGGTCAGGCAGTGTAATGTTTCTTTTTGTCCTTTGCGTCTTCTCCTGCAGACTACGACGAGTGTGAGGACCCAGAGAACAGTTGCACTCAGTTCTGCCATAACTACATCGGAGGATACTACTGCTCCTGTCACCACGGTTACCACTTGGACAGAGACAACCACACATGCACTGGTATGTACAGCTGCAACTCGCGAGAAATGCACTTAAGTAGGCCTTATACAGTATAATGTCCTCCGCAGTGCCCCGGTGTTAATCGTGATCTTGCTTCTCTAAATTCCCACCTCTGTACGTGTCCACAGTGAGCTGCACAGAGGATCTCTCAGGTCAGAGCTCGGGGCAGGTCTCCAGTCCGTCCTGGCCTGGTCTGTACCCGGAGAACAGCCGCTGTGAGTTCTGTCTGTGGACCCTCAGCTCCAGCTGCAGCTGCACTTCTCACAGCCCTTCGACGTGGAGCAGAGCCCGGACAGAGAGTGCATCGACAGCGTCCGAGTGAGAATCCAAACTACAGTTAAAATGATATCTGGCTTTGAGTTGTTGTTGTATGCCAGGACATTTGCTCAAATAAGAATACATTTAGACTTCATGAATATTATTAAGATTCCCAACATACCCCAACGTGTGGCGTCACATCAGAAAAATACACAAAAAATAATAAATTACTTCTTAGTTTGTAAGTCATTCTCTAGGAATTGTTTTTTTTTTTTTCCTGAAGTGGAAACTAAAGGGACTGTAAAACAATCATGAGATTTATTACACAAATACACTCACAGGCAATAGTATTATTAATGCAAATACAAGAGTTACAAAATAAAAACTTTTCTTTACACTAATACATACAGTGTTATTTTAAAAGGGTGGAGGCACAAGAAAACTCAAACAATAGGCAAAAAAAGAAACTACATTTAAGGCAAGTTTATTTATACCGCGCATTTCGAACACAGGGCAACTCAATGTACTTTACGAAAGAAGATATGCGAAATTACAATCAGGTTAAGGCAAAGCAAATATATAAAAACATCAAGACATGGGAAATACACAGTACACGTGGTAACATGCTGGAATGTGCAGGAAACTTGTTGAGGCAGATTCAGAATCACGGGGGCGTGGTTAGGGGGTTTGTGTGTGCAGTTGTTTACAATCTTTGAAAGTCAGTGTTTAAAAAAATGTGAGCAAGAAGCTCAGTCTTTATCTGTTTTAGCTCCGTGGCTTGGCCTTGAAGGGAAAGTGACTGCAAGGGAGAGATAAGGGCTCCAGCTGCTTTAGCCTCCTCTCAGGAAGAATAATTCCGGTATTAGTTCATAAATCTGTAATTAATTAGCTTTTACTTGGTCTCAGCATTAGTTCAGTACATGAAGGTACAATGGATCAAATGCAGAAGAATACAAGGACAATTAAGTCTACAAATACAGTATCCAGTTTCATTGCTGTGTAAGACGGGACATTAGCAGTACATGTCAACCTGTTGTACAATACTTTTAATCTATAATATTTTAATTTGCAGATCGACACTCACTCTGGGACCCTGGGGACATACTGTGGGAACAAGCCCCCCACCTCTCCCCTCTTCACCCACTCGCACCAGGTCAAAATCCTCTTCGAGTCTGACGGATATGGCACCAACAGCGGCTTTTCTCTCAGCTTCCAAACCAAAGGTGCACACAACAGCTCGTTTTTCAATGATAATGACCCACTGTAAACTTCACATCTAAGTAATTAATACTAAAACTACGTACATTTTTACAGACAAAGTGTGTCTGGGAAAAGTCAGCCCACACTCAAAGACAGAGCCTCTGAAAGCGGAGTTCAGAAGGGGCCAAGTGGTGACGGTGACATGCGACACGGGACATTTTGTAAACATTGTAAGTCAGGGTTGAAGCAAATTATGTAATGAACTAAGTTTTCTCAAATAAGCAGTCAGTCAAATTAGCTGCATTCAAGGTTAGAATCATCATCAAGGGATCCCTTCTGTACATTTTAACCTCTTAACCCCCGCCTTAACCGAGTGCATTTTCTCCGGTTCAGCTTTACCCAACTCTAAAAGGTTACAGCCAATAGGCCAGTGTAACGCCTCATTCAAAAGCTAAGACCTACAAAAGTCATCTAAATGGGTCTTTTTCCTCGCCATTTTTTGATGAGGAATAAGTGGTATTCAAAATGGCCGCCATAACACATCTCTTCAATTGTACTTTATAATGTTTGTTGTACAGCACTTTGGACGGTTGTGGCTGTTTTTAAGTGTGCTATATAAATAAAGTTGACATTGACATAACACATGACTGAAAAGCATGTATAATCGAATCAAATAGTCAAATGCCCAACGTAACTCAGCCTTTGCACAGACATCCTTCTCATTCAAAGGCATCAAAGAATGGAACAAACTCCCACAGAGTCTGAAACCTGAAGGATTTCTCTCGCAAGGAAAGTGCTGTTGGAAAACCAGTCGTGTCAGCACTGATAACTGAACTGTAAATGTAAATATGACCTTTAGTGATGCTTTATTGTAGTAATTTTAGCATGATTCTATGTGGACTGATGGCTGTAACGGGTGAATGGTTGAATGAATGAATGAATATTTGTATTTGAGTGGTTAAATATTGTATATTTTATATCTTTAATTTATGTTTTTTGCACATTGTCCCTGTTGAAATAAACTAAACTAAATCTCAATGTCCTAACCCCCACCTTTTTTTTTTTGAAGAAGCTTTTAGAGTTGGATCGACTGTCGAACTGGAGAAAATGCACCTGATTCAAGTGTGGGTTAACTACATTTAAATGATTATGCTCTTTAGACTAATCTATATATTTCATTTTTTTGGAGTGTATAATTATTTCCAAAAGTAGTGTAATGGAGTACTATCCGCCTTAGCATTTTAGATGGATGTTTCAGATTCTAAACTTGGCCATTATTACATTATCAAACTCTTACAAACAAATGTGTGCAGTATTTGTGTAAAAAAGTATAAACACAATGATGATGTCTCCCCAGCTGCAAAAGAATGGCAAATCGAGAGTAGCCAAAGAATATGAGACGACATGTCAGAGCACAGGAGACTGGACCCCTCACTACATCTGTCAAGGTGAGTAGGAAAACTGCACCTTTGCTCAGACTGAAGCTGCAGCTGCCAATTACTTTGTGTCTAAACTTAAATAACACTTTCCTCTTGCAGCTGTGAACTGTGGCCGTCCTGATATCCCCAAAGACGACATCCTGGTTGTGGTTGAGTCCGAGAAACCCAATACTCTGTACAAAAGTCAAGTTAAATTCAACTGCAGTTCACTGTATTACACTCTAGAGGGCGATGGTGAGACCAAAACAGGATAAATAAAATCCTACTGCAAAACATGATCAAAGTCTGTAACTGTATCATTTAAAGGTTTTTGTTAAATGTGATTCCAGACACATATACCTGCGGTCCCAACGGAGAATGGCTTTCATCTGGCAATGACGTTGAACTGCCAAAATGCATTGAAGGTATAAAAAAAATACAATAAATAATAACTTGAACTCGTCAGTGCAAGATCTTGGTGAAAAATGAATGCAACACAGGATCTTTTGACATTAGAGAAGCTTACTGAAACAATATGCCACAGTGAACAGTAAAGCTAAAGGCCTTGTCAAAAGAGGTCGAAGTAAAGAGTCACTTTCCACAAATGCCCGGTGTACATTATCATGTTGCGGTTTTTTACTCATTAATTGTCCGTGAGAGTAAATACTACGCTGACAGAAAGGACAAAGGGAGAGAGGGATATTACATAATGAAGATAATTTTTTTCACTCAAACTTGGCTGTAAATACTGTTTAAGTGGCGCTAGCCCGCAGTTAGCTTTGCCTGCTAGCCTGTTAGCTTCTTCTTCGTGATTCCATTAGTGTGTATTGGGACTCCCTCGGTGGCAGGGAAAGTTGCAATTGTGGTTTTCTGGCCAGACACCAGGGGGTTGAAGACCCACAATCGTCCCATTAACACTTGTATTACCCTCCAGAGGGACTACGGAAAGGATTTATTAAGGTAAACAAGTTACTTAGTTTAAGTGGGTGTTCTGCTAAGAAATTCAAAGGAATTTTGACTGTATGTTTAAACATTTTTGAGTACTTAAACCTCTTGCCCCTCCGCCTTAACTGAGCGAATTTTCTCCAGTTCAGCTTTACCCAAATCTGAAAGCTTCTGGACTGGAGCTTACAGCCTATAGGCCAGAGTAACGCTTAATTTGAAAGCTAAGACCTACGAAACGGATGGTTTGTTTTCATAGTTTTTTTTGTCTTTGTTTTGCCACATTTTCGTCACGTTCGCTCTTTTGTTGCTTTCAAATCATATGTTGTGTTTTGTCACTTTTTTGCAGCTTTTTTTCGTTGTGTTTTCGTCGTTCTTTTGACACTTTTTTCAAGCTTTCGTGTGTGCTCAGTTCAGGTGGGGGTTAAGAGATTAACAGGCCTTTGAGGTCTGATTTGCGTAAGTTATTTCTCAAAATCCTCTTGAAGGCCAGGGCTTCTATGGAGGGCCGGACGTTGCCTACTCCTGTATTAGAGCGTGAAATAAACACATTAAACAACAACAATTAGATACTTTTCCCAAATTCTTTAGCTCCAAACCCACTCTCTTTTTAACTCTTTTCTCTTTGACTGTATTTCAGTGTGTGGGATGCCCCAAACATCCTCTGCAAGTACAGGCAGGATTCTCGGAGGCAAGAATGCAGAGCTCGGACAAATACCCTGGTACCTGTTGATCAAGGAGCCAAACAGAGGCGGGGCATCTCTCATTAACGACCGCTGGGCTGTGACCGCTGCCCACGTCGTCGACCACGACGCATTTGAGCCGCTGTGGTACGGCGGCATCGTGCACGGTCGAAGCAAAGATGCTGTTGAGTTACAAACTGAAAAAATCATTATTCATCCCGCCTACACCGGGGAAGTCAGGCGTCAGCTCGCACCAATTTTGACAATGACATAGCGCTGATTAGATTCACTTCTCGGGTCACTTTGGGTCCCAATATAAGTCCGATATGTTTGCCGGAAAACAACAGAGGACTTCAGGAGAATGAGTTGGGGACAGTTGCAGGGTTCGGAATGACGGAAAAACAAAGTTGCTAGAAGTTGAAACATGTACCTATTCCCGTCTATTCAGAGCAGAAATGCCGGGCTACACCAGACGTAAAGATGCAGTACACTCAGAACATGTTCTGTGCCGGGGCTGATGGCAAAGACAGCTGTGAGAAAGATAGCGGTGGCCCGTATTTTGTGCCGGCTTTGGACGCGGTTAGGCCATTTCGACTCATGGGTATTGTGTCCTGGGGTGCGTCCTGTTATCAGAGAGAGCACAAGGGTTACTACACCAAAGTGGAAAATTATGTGCAGTGGATTCGAGACACAATAGAGGCGACTGAGGAAAGCCTGAAACAGCAAGAGAGTGAATAGTATCTCCATCCACTGAGCAACATTGATTTGAGTAGTTGCAATTAGCAAATCACAAAGGTTGCGATTATTTAGGTAACGTAACGTCCTCTGCAGTCGATCTACGTCTCTGTTAGGGGTGGGAACCTCTGGGTACCTTACGATTCGATACGATCCGTGATACATGGCTCACGACAACCTCACGATATGCCGATACTGCGATAATCGATATATTGCACAAAAATAACGTACGATACATCACGATTTTCATAAAAGATTAACCTTTTTTTTAACATACGACATGTATTCATCATTTACATTTGTTTTCATGTGCTTTAAACCTTTTATAAGTATAATTGAATAAATTATCCCTGACTTACACACTGAAAATGTGCCATTGATCAGCCAGTGCATCACTTCATTCACATTTAAATAGAAACCAAAGTCCTATTTCAAAAGGAACAAACAATCCCAAATGAATCTCATTCATAATTATACAATATTAATATGCATGACGTCACACAAAGTATCGATATTGGAATACAAAGTATCTGTATTGTATCGTCCCGTAAAAATATCACGATATATTGCAAAATCGATATATTGTCACACGTCTCCCTCCCTTATTTTGTATTAAAGCTGCAGCTTGAAATTAGAGACCTCTGCAAACGTGGAATTTAAGACATACAATCACTTAGCCCTATAGTTCTATCACACAAAACACGTCCTCGAGCTCCTTCAGTGGGATCCCATGGCTCGACTTCTTTGCTATTCATATAAAACTTTTCATTGCTGTGTACTTAATTAACTGTATAAAATGGCATGCCTAGAAAACATGTATAAACAGAAGTTAATCATGAAGAAATACAAACTAACAATAAACTACTTATGAATAAATGTTTCATGTCATTGTAAACCTTTAGTATAAATGAACAGGCGTATTTTCAACAAGTTTCAAACACCTATGCTTAAACCCATTTACACAAGTCCTTCTTCAATGTTAATTACTTATTTCAAGTTGTGTGTACTTGTACATCTTTAGTTTATAATGAAACAGGTTTATTAAAAAGCATTTTTTCAAAGTATTTGGTTGACATTTAAGAAAGGTATCTACAAGTCATACTGACAAAGCATTAAACAAAACACAAGTTAATCATGAACTAATAAAATGATTCCAATGCAGTATAAATATGAGCTAGGTTGTAAAGATTTATGAATGCATACATTAAAGTTAACTCCTTGTTAACATTCTTCTATAAATTGTTTGTTTATTTATATGGATCCTGTTATTGAGAGCAAATATGCAGTTCAGCTCGTCTTCCTTGGGTCCACTCCAAAAAAAACATATTAATACAAAAATGCTAGAAAAAAAAGTTTGCCTTCCAAGATTTACTTATAGAATTTCATGGTACGATCATAAACTCATAATACTTTTAATTCTCTAGCCTTGTTTTGTTTCATACTTTATTTCTATTTCCTTATTTAGTTTTTTGTTTTAGGTTACCAGTAGGGTCTTGATTAATTTCACTCTAATTGATCAGAGAATCACAGGGTTTACAGTAAATATCGACGCCTCAGTCTGGGGGATATTTGGGCTTCACAGTTCTATCCTGGTAAAAGATTTTCTAAGCCAGTGGTTCCCAAAGTGGGGTCTGGGGCCCTTGAAGAGCCTTAGAGGAAACCAGTATTTAGCTATATCCCTTGCTAGATGTTGCTTTTTATGTCATTTTAGCTCTAAAATAATAATCCCTTTGAATAAAGTTCATTATTATTATTGGAAGGCCCCTAGACATTTTCAAATCGATAAGGGGGCTGTGTTTTCGGTAAAAGAGTCGAGTCTAAGGGTAATGACCTGCTGTATGAAACAAACCAGCTGCAGTTTTCAGTTCAAAGCAACTATGAAGCACATTTTTATTCTTCTGATGCTTTTTTGGGACAATATGGAAATTACTTTGACTGAACGAGGTACTAATGTATTACCTATAATGGCTTTAAGTAATAATGCGATTTTTTTATTGTGTTTAAGTATATTCTCCAAGTGCCAGTCAATGTGAGGCTTAAATAGATGATTGCAAAGTTTAAACAAAATAAAGTTAATCTAATGCATACAATACTATTTCTGTTAAATTTGTATCATTTATGTTCAGCTGTAATGTCCAAGCAACTTCCTTTAATGCTGTCCCTGGACCCAACAGGCATCAAAACTCGGTCTCTCAATACTTTTTTAAATGTTTGCTTTGCTTTATTTTTTTTATACCAGAAGCTTAAATCAAAGTTTATTTTACACTTTACAACAACAAACCTCTTTCTAAACCGTACTGGTATTGTTTAGCAGCCCGGCCCTGGTGTTGAAAAAACTTCACATTAAAACATACACGTTTTTATTATTATTTGTGTTGCTTGCCTGTTTTTATTGAGTCTGTCAATATAGAATACTAATTTTACCTGATGTATATGTATGTGTTGAACTGCAGTTATTGATTGTGGAGACCCAGAGCCTGTGTTAAACGGAGGCGTGTCCTTCTCTCTGGTGAACCAAACCAGTACGGCTCTGTGGTGCAGTATTACTGTGATGAACCCTATTATTCTCTGCCTCATGGAGCTATGAATGGTAAGTTTTCAATATGCTATAGGCTTGTTCCAGCACATGTTTCCACAGCTTGATGTATGCGTAGTTGTAAAAGATGTCCACACTTGTCTTGAACACATCAACATAATCACCAATAAGCATTAAAATACAACCACTGCACACATACTCCTCTCAGATAAATACATAAATGGGCGGTGGGAACACAAGTGCAATCCGTAAATGTTTTCAGCAACATGATTTTAAATTCAATCTTTTCCTTCACTCAGTAAGTTTCCGTTGTGAAGCAGACGGAAAGTGGAGAGCTGTCGATGACTTTGGTCTGATACCCATTTGTTTACCAGGTAATATCCCTCTTTCTGCACTTCCACTTGTGCTGCAGGAGTTGTTTTCTAATGATATTGTACCTTCAGTCTGTGGTAAGCCAGAGTCGATTTCTCGGTTATCACCGGATCATTGGAGGCAACGATGCTCCACAGGGCAGTATCCCGTGGCAGGTGCGTATCTGTGGCGGTGGAGGGGGCATGCTCATCGCCGATCGCTGGGTCCTGACTGCTGCCCATGTCCTGAGTCCAAACATGCAGCCAAGACCAACCAATGAAGTACAGGTAAAAACAGAAACATATTATCTTTTTTTTTTACATTTTCTAAATCTTAGATGGAGTTAATGATGTAACTCAATGGGATGAGACTGATTGACACAGATTGTTAATTTAACAGTTTTAAGGAATATGCTCTTTTTGATAAATCATGAACACAGCCAATAGATATCTAGTTGTTTTATTGCCTTAATGCAACTGGACAGAGCTGTTGTATTTTGTCTTGTTTTTGCAGATGTTTTGGGGAACAAACACTTGGACAGATTTTCAAGTTCCAAATGCGATCGCTGCTTCTGTTCATCTACACCCAGGATACAATAATTCTGCTCATCTCAACTTTGACAATGACATCGCCCTGATTAAACTTCCAGCGCCTGTAACTTTTAATAAGTTTGTGATGCCAATCTGTCTGCCCCCAGAGGAAGATACTCTTCAAAACAGAACGGGGTAGGAGCAGGATAGGGTCACATGATCTTAATGTTGTTTTATTCATTATTGTGGAGACTATTCTAAAAAAGAAAGATGTTTCTTTAAGTACAAACACTTATAATAGAATAATATGAATGTTAAAAATATTCATAAATGATGTTTCCTTTCAGAGTTGTTTCGGGGTTTGGTCTCTCAAAGAAGCTGATGGACGCTACACTCTATCAAAAAAACTTCAATATGTGCACCTCCCAGTGGTGATCCAAGGGCTTGCAGTAAATCACTCAACATCATAAGAAGAACCATGTCCGATGTCCCAGAGGAATCTCACAACATGTTTTGTGCCGGACTCCCAGACGGAAAGAAAGATTCTTGTCACTTGGACGACGGAGGTCCCTTTGCCCTCTGGAGCAACGACCACTATTGGGCGGCCGGGATCACGAGCTGGGGGGTTAGATGTGCTGAAGCTGGCACATATGGGTTCTACACCCGGGTGTCCAACTATGTGGACTGGATCCACAAAACTATGAAAGAAAACTGAGCTTGCCATGACTTCCATTCAAATAAAAGTTGGGTATATACACTGTAACATGAATAACATGAATCTTTTGTCATTAAAATGTACAGTGGAAGAATAACCAAATGTTTTTACTTCAATATGTTACTTCAAAATAATATTAAGCTCCTCAAATGGACATGAAAAAGTATTGTAGAGTAGTTGAGTAGTATAATATAGTAGTATTCTGGGTTTAGAGTTTACAGACAGTCAGGGATATGTCTCATAGGGTATACAGTTTGGTTTGTATTTGCTGTATTATGGACTTACTTGCAGTTTAGATAGTGGATAGATCCAAATATTTAGTTTATCCTCATTTTGTGTTCCCAAAACAAACATTGCTCATGCCCGGCCTTTGCGTAGTGAGTTGCTAATTTGCTCGACTTTCTGTTTCACCTGAAAGAGTCTGAACGGTTCAGCTGCTGCAGATGTTCAGATGTTTAACCTCAACATGATCCTGACCTGCTGTTTGCTCTGGTAAGTTTGACTGAACACTTTTTTCCCCCCATGTTATTTGATCTTATTTATATTTAGTAAGAAAAAAAATTAGGCCTTGCTATTTAGTCTTGCTTTAGAAATCTCTGTACATGTATTAATATTATAATAGAAATAAACTAGTAAATAAATATTGGTAGTTTATATTTGATAATATATCATTCTCAGATGGAGGGCTGAAGACAATACAACTCTTAATTTTTTTTTTTTTAAAGAAATACCCAAATAGAAAACGCACGCTGAACCTTATTTTTGTTATTTAACCAGTTTTTTGTGACTGGAAGCACAAACTAATCTTTTGGCACTCATTTGTGACCAAATACTGGCACTGTTGCTTCTATTTGGTCGCTTGAAAGGCTTGCAGTCGCTTGTGTTTGCTTCAGAAGGAGCCACTACTAATATGTGATTCTGTAAAAAACAAAAAAACTCTGCACTGTTTCTGCTAAGCACTGAGATGTGAATGAAAATTGTTTCCTGGTTCTTTGCTTGTGCTTTGGTGACAGAATAGTGTCACAGGTTTAAAAGGGCAATGGGAGCCTACGTTGTGGTGCAATCAATAAAACAAGCGGTGGGTTAAAAAAGGAATTAAACAATTTATTCTGGCCAGTTAAAAGGACATTAAAAAGGGGGTTAAAATAAATAAAAGACAGGTTAAAATCGAGGGGTGTTCAGTAAGGTGCTTCGTCTTGGTCCTCAGGCCAGGGGTCCAGCTGGTTCCGGGGGCTCCATATCAGGAGCAGGGGTCCACCTCGGGGCACGTAAGCTGGGGGAGGCTTCTGCCTCTGTCACCAGCGATGTCAGGCGCACATATATGCATTAACAGGATGAGGAAAGGACGTAGCCTCGTTGTACAATTAATAACATCCCACGTCAATTGGTGACTGTCACATTTTGACATGGCCGATGGAATGGCATGGCTTGCTGTGATGGGTACAGAATATCTGATAAATACAAGCATTGAGACAAACTTGTGTGGTGCTGTAGTGTAGGGGTAAGCGCAGGTGTCCTGAAGCACACCTTTTTCAAACACGTGGAGTGAGTTCGAGACTGGTTGAGAGAGTGAATATTCTTTTAATTATTATTCATTGCGTGTAGTGTAAAAGACGCCAACGCACTCATATGGTAAGACGGAAACCTTTATTACCTTTTATCTCAATGTCAGTACAGTCATCATGAACATCACACACAATTTTCGTAGCAATCCTTTCCTGTTCCTGTCGACTTCAGGGGGAGACAGCAGGTCCACAACAGCTAATTGGCCATGGTGGCGCACAGCTAGCTACGATATTTTATGAAATATCCATGTGCCGAGCTCGCGCAAAATGTAACATCACATCGTGACAGGGTCACGGCGAGAACCGGAACAACGGCGAAACAGGTGAAACACATCAGGGCGGGGCAGGCAATTAACACAAGGAAGAAAACAAAATCACAACGACAGAACAGAGATGTCAAAATAAAACACACAAGAACAAGAACACTAAACAAAACCAAGGGGGAACTAAACACAAACAGACAGAACCCTAACAGCCCAACCAGGAACACGTCCCTCTACTCTTTGAAACAAACTTTTTATATACTCACGGACCCAGAGAACACTGAATCACTTACAATAACACAAATGAAAATGTAATAAATGTTTTATTTTTTAATTGCAGAAATACTAATCAAGGCAGATCAAACAGTTAGTCTTTGGTGATTTGTTATGAGCAGTAGAAAAAGATAATTTGTGAAAAACAAATGAATAAATGATAAAACATAAATATATGAGTGAGACTGACAGAGAAGTCTGAGAAGTCAAGTCTGAAGTTTCTAACCCCTTCACTAGTTATACTTCCTCCGTTGACTCTCCTCCCAGAACAGCAAGCTTGGTGAAGACACTGGTCCAGACTGATAAGAAACCCATGAACACGGTGAGGTGGTTTTACGGTTGCTTCGCGTCCTGTTTTAGACCAGAACAGAGATCACCAGAGCAGACAGGTCAACAGGTCATCTTTGTATACATTTTCCCATGGGGGACACCTGAGCCTGGTACAAAGGTTCACATACCAAGATGATAACAGCTTTCTTAAAAATGATACAATTAAATCAATTTTCCAACTACAATTGATTTATCAGTCTTGATTTATTTCTTGTGCTCTGGAGGACAGTGAAATAATGATTAAAGCATTCATTCACCAAGAGAGTGTATAATGCCACCGGACTTACTCCATGTATATTATATACAGTATGTATTAGTGCAAGAAAATGGACCTGCATATCTCATCAGGGAATGAAGATCTTAAGAATCTTTCGAGGACAAGTGGAGAGTTTTCATTGTACAGTGAATAAAGAAACCCTTGAAAGTTGTGGGGGATAAATTGTGTAAACCAGAAGAAAAAAAATACAAACAATCAACAATTTAAAAGCATTACAAAAGCATGACTGAAATGATCAATTATTGAAATGAATGAATTCTAAAACTGCAGATGACCCCGAGCACCTGAAGACCCCAGTACCATAGTTTGAGGACCAACGATGCAGATTATTTAAGGTTGATCGAGTGAAAGAAATGTGTATATTAATGTTTAAATCCAAGACCCATTGTGATTAATGCTTCACCCCATTGTAACCAGCGCTGTCCTGTCTCATACAGCAGGCAGTGAGCACCTCCCAGTGATGAAACCAGGGCAGTGCAGTGAATTGCTCAAAGTTCCAAAGATATCTCACATTATGTTTTGTGAGGGACTCCCAGACGGAGGGCAGGATTCTTGAGGAGGGGACAGCGGGACAAGACCTTTACCCTCTGGAGCAAGGGCCACAACTGGGCGGCCGGGGACTGACAGATACGGGCGCTACACTCGGGTGTCCAACTAAGACGACTGGATCCATAAAACTAACTTTGTTTCAATAGAAGTTGAGTAAATTGTTAATATTTTTATCCTACCATGATCTTTTATGCTTGGGGAAAGCAAGAACAGAAAAAGAAAGTAAATTAAAAATAAAAAAAGCATAAAACTATTTGTGGGCATGTTAGACCTAATTCATCATTTAAAATTGCCTGTATTATAGTCTTAGTGCCACAAATCTGATCTGTAAATGCAAGAATCCTGTGTGAGTAAAAAATGCATAAATTAGTCCGCTGCCGATCCACTTTTGCACACAGTATTTGATTTGCAAATGGGCAAACACTTGGTAAATAACCCCCTGGGTGCTCAACAACCAGTGATTCAAGTGATTCAAATATTCCATAGGGCATAGAGCTATTGGGTTGTTCTTTTAACTAGGCACATTCGGGACAACTTTTCAGTGTTGTGGCACATTCAAAGTTCAATAAACTGAGATTTCTGTGTGTGTGTGTGTCATTTTTGTTTATTTAGTCTAGCCTTATTTGTTGTTGCCAAAGTAAGCACAGCCTGTTCCCGGCATTCACGTCGTGTGTTGCTAATTTGCTTGACTTTCTGTTTCACCTAAAAAAAATCTAAACGGTTCAGCTGCTGCAGATGTTCAGATGTTTAACCTCAACATGCTGCGGACCATCTGTGGGCTCTGGTAGGTTTAACAATAAACTTAATTCTTTAATGTTATTCATGGCCTCACGCAATTACATGAAATTAGTATCTGGTTGAAATGTATATGGAGTTAATGTATTTGACTGGTGCATTACAGGCCACAGTTATTTCACCAATACGGATTGCAGCATAGTTCTCAAGTTTGTGGACTTTGGATCAACTGTTTAAATAAATAATAATGACATACAAATCAAAACCTACTAGTTTAGTTTACATAAAGTCCGTTTTAACTTATTTTTTGAATTTGGTTTAGATTTGATTTGATCAGGACCAGATATAGCTTTGTTTTCCTCCGCAGCTCTGAGACTACATTGCAATAGTGTCCTTTACAATATAAAACGGTTTAGTTTATTTGAGCAACAGATGCACACAGGTATAGTATACATATATTTTACAGAAATTATTCACAACATCAGAAGTATTAGTGCTGCTCAAAGGGATTAGGAAGAAGTTAATAATAACTTATATGGCCTTACCCCTCCTTTCACTTACACAACTTAAACTACTGCTCACGGCAAAATCATTATCTAATGTATATTAAGGCTTTTCCCATGAGATGTATGAGGCAAATCCTATATGTGGAATTGCGTTTGTAGCAAATAAAACAAACCTAAAATAGTAAAGTAACTTAGTTCATAACATTCTCGTGTGTGCACTTGCATAAGGTTGAAGGTGCACATATTATACATCACATTAGAAGTCCAAATTAATTACATAGGCTACTTCTCATAATCGGATCAGAGTAACAAAAACAACTCATAAATGGAGTGCGACACGTTATCAGTCTGACTTGTGTAGACATTGGCATGATTGTCTGTTTGTCTAGTCCTTTTATTTTATTTTTAATGGACTACGAGTCTAGAATAAAGTTGAATTGAATCGATACCAACTTAGCCTTCTCAGATCGGAAATGAATTCAATCCAAACCAGTCAAACAACCAAGTGAAATTTACATATTTATTTCTAGCAGTGTATTCATGTCATTTCCAGGCTCCTGTGTGTGTCAGTACACATCAGTGTGAGTTTGCCCCTCCCTGACGCAGAGCCAGTTTTACATGGAAATATCCAGTCCCCCTCTATCCCAACCCCTACCCCCAAACCTGCAGCAGCAATGGGAGCTCAGCGTCCCAGAGGGCTACAGGATCAGCCTCACTTTCACACACCTGGACATCGAGGCGTTTGCAGAGTGCCAATACGACTCACTCACGGTCAGCACAACACACTTTAAAGTTGACCTTAGTCCAGATGTGTTCAGGCCATGCGTCATGTGAGGTAAAGATCTTCTGTGCTGACCAAGAGAAGAAAATAAAAATCTCCTCCCACAGATTCTGTACAAGGGCAAAGTTCTGGGCAAGTTTTGCGGTCAGGAGAACTCAGCTGACGGGCATCACCCTGGAGTTCAGCCCATCCTGTCGCCGGGGAACACTCTCACCCTCGTGATGCAAACGGACGAAAACAACCCGGAGCACCACCAAAACGTGGGCTTCTCCGCTCACTACCAGGCCAAAGGTACGACCCACGGTAATCTTTTCAACGCAACATACAACCTAAGTTTGAGCTGTTCTGTTTCAGACATAGACGAGTGTTCAGACCCAGAGTTGAACGCCGAAGCTCCGGTTTGTTCTCAGATGTGCCTCAACATGCTGGGCTCGTACCTCTGCTCCTGTCACCATGGATACGAGCTGCGTCGGGACCAGCGCACCTGCCGCCGTGAGTGTGGTTTGAGGTTTTCTTAACATTTCCTCAAACATCTCGAGGTGGAGGAAATACAGTGCCAACACTTTGGATACGCTTTTCAATTGAATTCACTCACCAACTTCTTATTTCCTTCACTGTATGCCCTTCTTCAAACAATAAAAGCAGCTGAAACACTAGTGAATTATGTGACATAATAATTTTCATCCATGTTTAAACTGTATGTTCTTTGTCGTTCTGCAGTTTCTTGTATGGGCGGAATATTTAATGAATCGGTGGGGCATCTCTCGAGCCCGGGACACCCCAATGCCCCGCCTCAGGAAGTATCCTGTCAGTACATAATTTCTGTGGAGCCCGGGTTTAGAATTACTCTCAACTTCTCAGACATTTTCCACATCGAGAGTATGGAGACGGAAGAAGGACAGAGCTGCCCCTATCACTGGCTTCAGGTTTGACGTCAACTAACACAAACCCATCAACTGAGGATCTCACAGTGTTCATTTATGATTCAATTTGACTGAAAAAAAAAACAACTATATTTTGATTTTATAATGTCTACAATTATTGACTAGTAGGCCTGCCAGTATGAATGCATAAGAAAGAGGGCACGGCACAATGACGCTTCTTAGACTCTTAGAAATAATAGCACATCAGCTATTCTTCCATTGTGAGATCAATAAAGTCCTAACCTATAACGTGGACACCTTCCAACTACTTTTACAAATTGGTGATATCTATACCCTTCGTAGACTGTTCTCACACTCAGATATTCCCTTATGACATGTAAGGTAGGGTATATAGGACTTTGCTTTTTAGTATTTTAGAAGCTTGTGCGTATAGTGCTCAAATAGCTTCTAAAAGCATAATACCTCCCTTTAAGCAGATCCACTCGAGTAAAACCTTTATCTCTCTCCTCAAATAGGTGACAGTTGAAAAGGAAAACCCAGTGACGTTCTGTGGTACAAAGAGCCCAGGTGTGATGGCTCTGAACTCCAACACAGTCCAACTGGATTATTACACTGACGATAAAGGCCTGAGCAACGGATGGAGCTTGGATTACACCACAGAAAGTTAGTGGCTATGATAATGGAAATTTTCAACCCTTAACATAATTGCAAAGCTGCCCGATCTTCTTTACAATGTTGATGAAAATAAAATAGTAACAGTAATGACGTAAGCTACAGTAGGTTTCCTTTTAAAACAAATGCTTTAAACAAAAATACCTACAAAGATCTTTCAACATTTTTGCCAAAGCAGTTTTTCTGTTTAAATTCTCCTTTTTCCAACTTGTGTGAGTTACGTTTATTATAGCAGTAAAACCTTGAACAATCTATTGGTGCATTGAAACAACATGTACGTTTGTTTCTAGGGGTGAGGTGTCCTGCTCCTGGTACGGTTGCTAGAGGACGGATCACTCCAACGTTGGACGAATATCTCTACAGGGACTACATCTTCGTGAGGTGTCAAACCGGATACAAGCTGATGATGGTTAAGGAATCACTATACTATTTTTAAATCAAGATTAATGTACAGTATCGATACACAAATGCATCTAACACAATGTGTCTATTAGAATGGACAGGAGATGACGAACTTCGCTGCAATGTGCCAAAGCAATGGACAATGGCACTTGCCCCTTCCAGAATGTCACAGTAGGTCCACACAAAGCCACTAGTGTTATTAAAGCCATACAGTGGTGAAAGTTGCTACATAACAATAACACCTAAACTGTAGTAAAACTCAAAACAAAACCAATGACAGAATGCACTCTTAGGCATGTAGAAGATGTAAAACTTAAAAGGTGCATTATGGAACTTTCTATATGAAAAAAAAGGTTCATATTTGTGCGTATTTGACCTTGTAGTGACCCAGCGGCTGTATGAGTGGTCAGCATGGCGCCTTTACTTTCTGTCACAGTGGTTTCTAGGACGCTTCTGGATCAATTGTTTGGAAAGTTTTCACTGTTGATGGACCCTCTCACCGGAAAACCTACAAAACAATTGATCCTGGAGCGTTGTAGAGAGCACCGTGATCGAAGGTTTAGGCGCCATGCTGACCACTCATACAGCCGCTGGGTCACTGTCAAATACGCACAAATATCATCTTTTTTTCTCATAAAAAATTGCGTAATGCAACTTTAATTTTTGATCAGTCAAAGCATATAAGGAAAATCTCTGTGGACACCCTATAGATGTCTCGCTCCCAGCAAAGCTATGAGTCAGATCGACACATGCTTCATAGGGATTTTTATTAAATTATTGCTTGTTCTATTTAGAAAATTTTCCGAAGTATGACTTTTTGTACGTTGATAATAATAATGCATTAGTGCTCTTTGAACAAAAAGCTTGAAGCCAGAGCTGCCCTGGGGTAGACTGACAGAAGTGAGGTTCTACCACCGAGCCACTGTCGATATATGAACCATAAACCATCGGCATTTTGACAATAATAAATATATTCATTTTAAACAATATTCTTGCAACATTATTTGATTGTAGTTTTTCATGTGAGTCAATGGTCATTGATTTTTGTTGAACTGCAGTTATTGATTGTGGAGAACCAGAGCCCCTATTAAACGGAGGAGTGTCCTTCATCTCTGGTGATCTGAACCAGTACGAATCTGTGGTGCAGTATCACTGTGATGAACCCTATTATTCTCTGCCTGGAGCTGTCAATGGTGAGTTTCAACTTTACAATAACTGTTATTTATGCTATGGACAGTTCAATGTTGCCATATTAGCATAGTCGCAATATGGTGTTTACTCTATGTTGGTCATTTGTAGGACTACCTTGCTCAGAGGGACTTTTTAAGTATTGAAGTCGAGGTTTAGTTTCAAATTTTGGGGAAAAGGTTTGCTTTTTACAACAGTGGGAGGTAATGTACTTTAGTGTTTTTAATTGGCTGACTGCATCATCTTTTCCTCTCCTCAGTAAGTTTCAGTTGTGAAGCAGACAGAAAGTGGAGAGCTGTCAATGACTTTGGTCTGATACCCATTTGTTTACCAGGTAATATCCCTCTTTCTGCACTTCCACTTGTGCTGCAGGAGTTGTTTTCTAATGATATTGTACCTTTAGTCTGTGGTAAGCCCAGAGTCGATTTCTTTGGTATTCAGCGGATCATTGGAGGAAACGATGCTCCACAGGGCAGTATCCCGTGGCAGGTGCGTATCTCTGGCGGTGGAGGGGGCATGCTCATCGCCGATCGCTGGGTCCTGACTGCTGCCCATGTCCTCCTGAGGCAGGAGATGCAGCCAATACCAACCAATGAAGTACAGGTAATAAACAGGAAAATATTATCTTTTTTTTTTACATTTTCAAAATCTCAGATGGAGTTAATGATTGGGGTGAGAGTGACTGAGGCAGATTGTACCACTCTGACCACTTTGTTTTTAAGGAATATGCTCTTTTGTGATAAATCATGAACATAGCCAATAGATCTAGTTGTTTTATTGTCTTACTGCAACTGGACAGAGCTGTTGTATTTTGTTTTTGCAGATGTTTTGGGAAACAAACACTTGGTCAGATTTGCCAGTTCCAAATGCGACTGCTGCTTCTGTTCATCTACACCCAGGATACAATAATCCTAATGGTCTCAACTTTGACAATGACATCGCCCTGATTAAACTTCCAGCGCCTGTAACTTTTCATAAGTTTGTGATGCCAATCTGTCTGCCCCCAGAGGAAGATACTCTTCAAAACAGAACGGGGTAGGAGCAGGATAGGGTCACATGATCTTAATGTTATGTTTTATTCATTATTGTGGAGACTATTCTAAAAAAGAAAGATGTTTCTTTAAGTACAAACACTTACAGTAGAATAATATGAATGTTAAAAATATTCATAAATGATGTTTCCTTTCAGAGTTGTTTCGGGGTTTGGTCTCACAAACACAGCTTATGGAGACCGCCATCTATCAATGAAACTTAAATATGTGCACCTCCCAGTGGTGGATCCAAGGACTTGCAGTAAATCACTCGACATCATAAGAAGAACAAAGTCCGATGTCCCAGAGGAATCTCACAACATGTTTTGTGCTGGACTCCCAGACGGAAAGAAGGATTCTTGTCAGGGGGACAGCGGAGGTCCCTTTGCCCTCTGGAGCAACGACCACTACTGGGCGGCTGGGATCGTGAGCTGGGGTTATGGATGTGCCAAAGCTGGCACATATGGGTTTTACACCCGGGTGTCCAACTACGTGGACTGGATCCACAAAACTATGAATGAAAACTGAGTTTTGTCACGTTACAATAAAACTTGAGTAAAGCAAGTCCGTGTCTGTCTTACCTTGACCCTTTATAAGCGAAAAGCAAGAGGAGAAAAATAAAGTAGCATTTTGTTTCTGCCGTGCTTCTCTCATCTATTTATGCGCATGCGCAGTTTAGTATCGCACGCAGCTCACGCAGCTCCAGCCGCAGCTCTAAATAAGGAATTTGTGTTTTTGCTTAAATTGCCGAGACAATGATGCGTGTTTTTGTTTTTTCATAGTAGACTTACTATAATTTAATTATCCTAATTTCCCACATGAACTCTAGACCGCCCACCTTTAAACCAAAAGTGAAAGTGGAATTTTAACTATTTCACTTTTGATTCACAGTGAACTCGTCTCTTTTCAAATCTAACAAGGATGTTTTTAGTAATTTTGTTTGGCTTCTCTGTGATGCGCGTTTATGGTGAGTATAATAAGTAACTGCAACGGTTAAAACGTGTAGCATCGCTCGAGCACCTTTTAACTTCCTGAACTAAGAAATGAATGAAGGTTCTTTCCAATTTGAAAGTACGCCATTGAAGTGAAATTGATACGAATGTCGGCCATTGGAAATTAGAGGGGTGGAAAATAAGGTAAGACATTGGCTATAGCCTTCTCAAGCAGGTGAGTGACTGTTTTGAAATTGAGTATCGAGGTACTAAGAGAAACAAAGAACTAATAGCCTAGAGGTATTCTCAAACAATAGCTCTATAATACTATAAGTGAATAACGTAACATTGTATTTATTTATTTTGCACTTTTTGCCTTATTGTTTTGTTTTTAACCATGTTGTAATGCTGTTTCATCATCAGAAATATACTATAGGTTCTTTCATGCTTGAGGAACCTTGCAGCTCAAACACTTGCCCCCCACCTGCTGATGTCATGAGGTGGTGTCCCTGTGTGGAAAGCCCCAAGAGCTTCACCGCACGTTCTCTGATTTCTCTTCCTGTGGGACATTTCTCCTCTACATTTGCCTCATTCCTTAATCAGTGCCTCAGGAGGAGTGGGACTCATCTCCATCTTGTGTCAGAATGGTTTGGGCGGAAGGGGGAAACCAATGCACCCCAAAGAAAGCTATTGTTTATACATTTTTTACACTGATTCACTCTCCTCAGTGTCAGCAGAAGATGAACCAGGGAATTACCTTTTCTTTGCATGACTAAGCTGTCAAATGTATAAAGAAACAATGCTGCGAGAAAACACCTGAGTTAATGTTTCTTAGGGGACGAGGCGGCAGGTGTGGCCGATTTGGTGCTGTCGTGCGTTTTGGTTGAGGACGGAGCGGCGCATGGGGGCACCGGAGGAGGAGGAGGCGGCGGTGGGTTCAGCCGCACCCCTGCCACCCTCGTCCTGAAGGATGTGTCCGTGGGACCTGACCAATCCCTGGAAATGCTCACGCCGTTCATCCCAGCATCAGAGCCCGACCCGGAGCTCGTCCTCATCGAAGCTACAGGTTTGTTCAGTCTTTTATATTTTGCTTATTCATTTCAACTTGGTACGTTACAATTTTCTTTTTTTGTGTCAAATTGTGTCAAAACAAAACTGAAAAGAACTAAAGTAGGAAAATAATGGCCAAAACTTTTGCACATTTTAAGTCAAGCTTTTGTTTTTGCTTGAGACTTAGTCCGCCGAACAATGTGTAAATCTTAATCAGATGGAAGCCCTCTGTGATTTTACAATATATTTTCCCTTGTTGTCATGTGGGTATTGTGCAACCTAGTCCTGCACTTAGAAATGTAGACGTCCAGAGAAGAATGCAAGAAATCTCCAGACAAAAAATAAACAAACATTAATCTGGTAGTGTGAGGTCCCGGTCCCGTCGACTAGAATCACCCCTGTGTGTTTGAAAAATCCTTATTTACAAAGCATTTTACCAATTTTTAATTTAATGTGGATCAGTAACATCTGCACTTGACTCTTAAAGTGCACATTGTGGTAAATATTGCTTGAAATGGTCTAAGGCCGGTGGTGAGAATCAAGTTTCAATGTTTATGGTTTAAATAAAACATCAGTGGCAAAGGCAGAAAGAGACTTCCATATTTCAAGGATCGCACTTACTTGCTCATGGTACAGTATCGTTGCACAGCATTGGCGACAGTACATTCTACCTGTATGTCACAACCTGTGCCCACGTCCAATTCTTTTTAAAGGTGCATTATGCAACTTTTATGTGGAAATTCTAATGGGAAATTCCTGTGTATTTGACCTTGTAGTGATCTAGCGTATGTACAGTATGAGTGCATGGGACCTTTACTTTCCATCACAGTGGTCTCTGGGACACCCCAGGATCAATTGTTTGGATGGTTTTCACTCCTGACGGAGCCTTTCACCAGAAAACCTACAGAACAGTGATCCTGGAGCGTAGAGAAAGGCACCATGCTGACCCTCATACAGCCGCTGGGTCAATACAAACATGCAGAAATATCAACTTTTTTTCCACATAAAAAGTTGCATAATGCATCTTTAAACAAAATCTTATTGTTGTTAATTAATTTAAGTTCTGGTGAAAACCCTGTCAAACTGTCATTATGGATTTTCAACAACTTTTACCATAGGATTCTGTCCATCTCCATTTAAACTTACACTGAATATAAATTTTATTTCATCATGCGAACGTAGCCTTTTCTATTTAAACATTCAAACATCCTCTCATTTCTCTATGGCAGTGTCCAAACCTGATATTCCCAACTCGGATGTGCTGCTCCACGCTGACTGTAATGGACAAGAGGTGACGTGCGAAATGAGCCGCTACTCGCCCAACGATGCCCTAAAAAACCCCGACCAGGCTTTCTTCATGGTGTCTCTGCACATCGAGGGCGTGGACTTCAGCACGTCGCTGATCCTACAGACTGTGAAGGTGGAACAACCAGCCCAAAGACACATCCAACTGGGTCTGCCGCTCAGCCAGTCTGGGACCGTGCAGACAGAGGGTGAGCTCTCAGAGTGTACAAAGAAAGAAGACTCAAACTCAGAATGTTGATTTCAAAGTTTTGTCAAATTTTGGTTGGTAGGTCTATATTGCTCTTTACTGCTTCAAAAATAGCTTAATCATCACTACAACTCTTTTATACCACCCTATTAGTCTCTGGCCTAATTTTAACCAAAACTTCTCAATCACTAATTCAAGTCATTTTAACACATATCCTTTATTACAGTGTGTGAAATAATGGCTGTCCCTCTTTGTCCTCAGTGATTATGGTGGTCCACTCTGATGTTAGGTCCGTCACTGCTCCTCTGAAGGGGGACGTGCTGGTGCCCTGTGGCTTCAAGCAGCAGGATTCACCCCTGGCCCCGGACGTGCACATCGAGTGGAGGGTCCAGCACAGAGGAAAGGGGCGCAAAGTGTTCGAAATGAAGACCCCGCTGGAAGACGCTGAGGGGAAGGCGGAGAGTAAGTGACTTATTCTATGTTACTACTGTGGTCTGAACTGATGCCGTTGGAGTTTGACGTGAAACTTCTTCAGGTTATGGCACAGTGGGTATGCCAGTTTGTTTGGCGCCCCCTCACTCGAAATGCAAGAAGACAATTTTGTTGAGAGTTGTTTAAATCCGTCTCTTTTTTATCATCATATTTATTCGCCTTAATCCCTGCCACACGTAGCCTACTGAACAGGTCAAATCTCTGTGACCACATGACTTCACATGCATGTAGTTTTACATTTGAAAGGCCTAAATTCATTTTGCATTATCCCCAATGTAAGCTACATTTTGATTAAACTTTCTATCATTTAAAGCTATTGTAAAAACTATTATTTAATTCCATCTATCCATTTTCTTCCACTTGCTGGGTCGTGGGGCAGCTGTTGGAGCTGCCCGAATCACATTGCACTATGGCTCCTCCTGCAGGTGGTGGGTGCACGGACGGACGGCCTCACGATTCTAACCTGACCTGTTCTGACCTGGTCTCTCATAAGGGGATTCTGAACTGCTCTTTGTCTGACACATCAACTAGTACCTGTTTGTCATGGGAGAACCTATTAGGGGCACACATAGGGCTGGGTCCCGTTAAACGATACCAGTGGTATCGGAAAAAGAAGTTTAGGTACTACTGGTATCGAAAAAATTTAAGTATCAAAAAAATGTTTTATCTTTAGATCCAAGTTTTGGTGCTGTTGGTCCAGGGACAGCATTAAAGGAAGTGACTTGGTTGTTTCAGCTCAAATAAATGTTTTTTTCCCCTATTTTTTCTAATTTCTGGCCAAATTATTTTCTTATTTTTGCCCCAATTTTCCCCCTCATTTTTCTCATTTTTATTACTAAGATTTTACCTACTTTCCCAATGTTTTCCCATCCATCCATCCATCCATCCATCCATCAATCCATCCATCAATCCATCCATCCATCCATCCATTTTCTTCCACTTGTTGTTTTAAGAACAAAGGAGGCGGAGCACATCCTTGTTCCTGCCCAATAACAGCAGTATCTGATGTGCCTTTTTCCTCGTGCTCACAAACATTATGCCCATTGAATAAAAAGCTAAACTAACTTAAACTTGCTCTTCAGTCCTTGCAGAGAGGAGTGACTCGTCTGTCAGTGCCGAGGGAGTGGTGTCTGAAGGAAACGCGTCGCTTTCCATGAGCAGACTGAAGGTGGCAGACGAGGGCACTTACATTTGTACAGTCACGATCGGACAGTTTCACGCCCAACAAGTCATCCAGCTCAATGTTATCCGTGAGTATTTGACTGTCCATAACTGAATTACAGGTAACAACATAAAAAACTAGCCTGAAAATGTGTTGTATTGTTAAAACATGATACACCTTAGATTTATTTATGCTGACACCGATGTGATTCCATAAAGGTGTTTTTGTCTCTCGTTCTAGAGCTGCCCGAGGTCTCTCTTTCAGATTACAGATTGGCGCTGAAATCTGACACCACACTGAGTTGCCACAGCAGTAAATTCTATCCACTGGACGCTCAGGTATTCAGTCCGTCATAATGGAAAACGAACAATTCAAGAAAAAAAAGTGATGTGCTGAATCTTAAACTCAAAACATGCAGGAAACTGGAATGTTCACCTTTGCTTTTTGTGGCTTCCAGATTGAGTGGTATTCCCGCGGCCCGGAGGACACAGAGCGCGTTGTGTTTTCGGGAAAGGCGTCTCTGTCCGGCCACCGTCGTCATGGTGATGGGACCTTCTCTCTCTCCTCTCACCTGACCGTCCCTCACACGATCGCGCCCGGGACGGAGATCACCTGCGTGGTGTCCCACCCGGCGCTGGACACGCCGCACTCTGAAACCGCCACCGTGAAGAGCCCAGAGCCAGGTTTGTGTCGGACAAAGAGGCGCTGACGAGATGCTATTGAAAGAAATACTTATATTCAAAAAGAAAAAAAGATCTACGGATGTTGAACCCGATTATCCTCAGTTTGGCGTTTGCTGCTCAAAGTTTTGCTCTTAATCTTGTGTCTGAAAATACTGGGAGCTGAAAATCCTCTAAGCCACTGGAAAAATTACCATTTTAAATTAGATAAATTACTTTAAATCGCTTGAATTAAGGTACTTAATGTTGAATTTGAGTCGGAACTAATCTAAGATAAAGAAAAAATGCTAATGCCAATGGATCAAGCATAAATCCCAAATGAAATCAGACAAATTAACTTTTACATTTAAAAATATTTATTTTTCACTTGATGCAAAATAATCTGAATTAAGAAAACTACTTGTTCCTTTGGCGATGTTTTATTTTATCTAAGACTAGACCAAACCTACTCAAACTTTAGATTTAATATCTTCAAGTAATTCTATGTAATCTCTTCCTTAAAATGATTACTCTTTTTCCAGTGTAACTACCACCTTTTGAAATCATGAAAATGTCACTTTGATTTATTAGTGCAGACAGAAAAACTGTGGTTATGGATCAGTCCAGTTATTACAGAGATATTATCTATAAACCAGGTCAAAACATTTTTATACTTTTAAAGGAATTGTTGGTGTTCTCATATGCGTATGAGGACACAAGCATTCACTACGTAAACATGCTATTCCTCATTTGAAAGCTAAGAACCTCCATAATTCAGTCACTGGGTTTAAACTACTGGAGGATGCATTAATTGTGACGACACTGGGGAAAGGAACAGGCATTTATGTTCATTTAAGTAAAATGTAAATAACTTTCACACCATGTAAAATGTTTGTGTGAATCAACTAATTGATTTGAGCCAATCTAGGAAAATAAAACAAAGTTCAGAATAGTTCTTACCTGTACTGCACCTCATCATCTTTAACGTCACATAAATACAACCAATAGAACATAATATTATATTATTAGCTCATGTTTTTATCTGTTTTGTGTTTTGGACAGATTCGTACTGGTGGGTGCTGGGTTTCCTGATCATCACAGTCCTTTTCTTCCTTCAAGTCATGAAGTAAGAAACCAGTGAAAACGTGGGGCTTTCGTTGAACTTGCACTATTTTGTTAAACGTTGACTTTATTTTTAAGCAGCTACTGTTTTGGGATTTGTTGAAAATGTACGGTTCAAAAGTAATTTAAGTTTTTTCCTTTGAATGTTTTACTTAGATGTTATTTTTATGTAAATTGTTGCTTTATCCATGTCGTGTATGTGAGAGATTTACAGTCCTGTAATTTGAATTGACCGACCTTGAATAAAAACGTAACGTTATTGAGGACACCAGATGCTTTTGTGGTTCTTTATTGGCATCAGCAAAGTAGTAGCATGCATCTGTTTATGTATTTCCTTCTGTAAGTTCAGATCAGTTGAGTGGCACATTAACTAATAGTCACATAAATCTTCTCCATTATCCGTTTTCTGCATGAGGTTCATAAATCCTTAGAATCCAGAGTTAAAAGACAAAAATACATTTTTACCTGTCCAATCCATCTACATCAGGAGCATAATGTGGTTCTATTATTAATTGTTTTAACAGTTTACTATGTGCAGCTTTCGCTTCAAAAGCAACGCATGTTAAAAGAAAGGGGACAGACCCTGGTGCATTGTTCAGTGCATAAGCAGTAATTATCAAGTCTCAAAGACATTATACACAAAACTTCAAGGTAAACCACAACAAAAAGGAAAAGTACAATCGGCAGTTAGATTCAGGAATGGCAGATAGACTGATGATAAAACTATAGACAGACGGTTTGCCATGCAATATTTCATTCAACATCTCAGTCTACAGCTATGAGCTCCACTTAATGAATCTGGTCATACTAACATGCTGAATCTATGTAACTCTGGACATTCATCCGTCTATGGCTGGGCCTCTGTCCAGGACAGAGTTTAACTTGTGAGTGTGCAGGAGATTGTCTGTCAGTGCTACACACTGAGCCACTCAGCACAAAAACAAAGAATTCATCATCCAACATTTACATATCAACATATATCTACAAACCCACTTCTGCTCTTTCATTTTATTGCATCTAATTTCTTTTGATTGATATTAAACTACTTAAGTATCACTAAGTCTGTGCAGATCTAGCCTGGCTAGTTGTTGACGTCCTCCATGTATTATAGAGTAGGCTAGCCGGGCTAGAACAGAACACAAGTATCTAGAAAATAAATAATTTCCTGCCTTTGAAATGAGGGACGAAACTGAAGCGGTACCTACAATGCTTTGATCACAAATACACACAGACGGCATACAACAAAAAATTTAAGCCAAACTTAATGTTAGTAATAATTAGCTAGAGCTATTGCAGTGACAAAAGGAGTTTGTTAGTTAAGAGATGTCAATTATATTTACAAATGAATGACCCTCAAAAAGTCACGTTATCAAACTTTGGTGCAGACTCTTCCGTGTGCACAGCTCCACAGGCCGGGCGCAATCTCTGTGGTGGTTCCTCTGCGCTCAGCCTGGCATGCCCTCAGTTAAACGTAATGTGCAGAGACAGGACAGACTGAGGACGAAACCAGGTGGAGACCGACTCTAAACACTACTGTCGTGGAGGGCAATGGTTTTGATGGAGGGCTGTGCAGGAACAGTTCGATGGAGAAGAGCCTTGGTGCCCTTGTTTTTGTTTTTTTCTCCTCTCTTACATAATTCTTATGTCCATATCCGTCAGCATTGAGTGCCTGAGCTCAGTAAAAGAAGTACACTGCAAATGAAGGAGAGGAGAAGATGTCATTAGTTTAATGGACCTGGCTCTAAAATGCACTCAGCTCAACCCTCTGGCTCACTCTCAGAGGGGTAGTGCTCAATGATTTTGTGAAAACATCCAAGAGCATCTTTACCCCAATTGCAAATTTACTCCAATTTTAGATTTACACATTTTTTCTGTTCACATATACAGTACACAGGAACCACATGCAATTCTGAACATGTTTGTAGAAGTCTAAACTACAGGGTTAGCAAGTTATATACAGTATAAATAAGAAGAAATAAAGAGATTCCAGTATTCCAGAGGGTTATCAATCACTTTACATGAACAAGGCCCCAGACCAGTCAAGAAGTCACTGTGAATGGTACTCACAGAAAATGATGCCAACTACAATGACTCCAATGATCCCCATCATGATCATCATCTGAGGAGAACAAACACAGTTGGCCTCTGAAGCAACGTAAAGACATTAACCTGATTATGCCTGATTTGTTTTTATTACAAGCTACTAAATTAAAATGTTAGTTGTGGTACAAACATATTCTGATTTTTCCCTACACGTTTCTAGCGTCCCAGTTCTTCATAGAGACATTGTTTATAGGCGCATTTCAAAACTTGCAGGGTCACTTTTCACTGCAAGAAAACTAGCCTGAAAGTTCGAAAAATGATACAAATGCTTTGTAATGAGATGTACAATGTTTTGTTTTCCTCACAAATCAGTGTGAGGGAGTATGAGCTTACAGTACAGTATACTAAATGAGGACAAAATTTGGTTCCATTAGAAAAAAACATATATTTTCTTTAAAAATATATTCGGTAAATGTATTCATTCTCATCTGTCCCTCTATTACATGCACACTTTGCTGGCTGCATTGCCCTTTATTGTCGTCTGAAGTGATTATCTTCACTGTGAGACCAATAAAGATCGATCTTATCTAATAATCTATAGCTGTAACTGATCTAAGAGACTCACACACTGTATAAAACTCTGCTAGTGTTTGATGCATGGCCCGCGATGTGCTCACCTTGCAGTTCTTCCACCAGTACTTGTTCTTTAGCTTGGCTGCGCAGCTTTCGAACTGGGAGGCTCCGGCCTGGAGAGCGTCTGCTCTGTCATCCAGCTCTGAAAGCTTCTGGTCCCTTTCCAAAACCTTGTCCACATTCACTCGCATTATATCCACCACCTGCAACAGTGAGAAGGCTTTTATGGGGGTGATCTGACTCAGGGTGAGCAGCACCAAAGGCAGGGGAATACACAGCTCAAACAGACGATTTATTTTTTTACATAAAGGTTGGCCCTAATGTTTTTTGATTTACTGAAAATGCTGATGTGACAGACCTCCTCCACTTGGGCCTGTGTCTGCTGTAGGCGGCGGTTGCTGGATGTGTTTGGAGGGCCAGGTGGGGCTCCACCGGGGGCCCCATCTGCACCAGGGGCACCGGGAGCTCCAGGGGCTCCAGCCGCGGCAGCGTCATCTGGGGCAGACCTGATAGATGGGACAGTTTAGCTGCGGCAACAAACCACAAAAACAACTTTTAAAGAAGAGTATTGTGGAGCTACACTGAAAGGGTTAATATGATAAAGGCTCATGAGAGGTGACAGGCGCATCCACTGAGGAATCCGCAGGGATTATAGGTACATTTAACCATTTCAATACCATATAGCTCAGAATATGTATTTTCGTTTACTCGTTCCAGGGGGACGCTGTTAAGTCTACGGATACATTATTTAGTGATGCTGCTCAGAGATTTTCACTTGCGTCAGCAGAATCCAGCAGCAGCCCAGAGAAACCTCCGCAACACACGGAGACCGCGTGACTTAAAACACACAGTACTGACGCATCTGCGCGGAGACTTCACAGCTGTTTATGAAGAGAGGATGCAGTAGAAAAATGCGCATGAATACTCACATCTTCTATGCAGCTGTAGGGTGACTCGGGCAGGAGCTAGAGGAAGCAGTGAGGGTTCCCGAGGTCTGCGATCACAATCGGTTAGAGCGATGGAGGCGCTTTGCTCCAATTCAAAGTAGCCCCTCTGTGAAGTGACTGAGATGCGTTTGCAGGAATCACAAGGGGAGGATCTTGGCAGAGTGGAGCCTCTTATTCTTCTAGCTGTGCATTTATGCCGCAAGAAGTGATCAGCCAAGATCCTCAACAGACGCGCGCGGTCGGAGTTGACGATTTACTGAACAAAGGAAGAATAAAAGAGCGGCACTTCTAAATTAAAATCCATACGTGCAAAACACGCTCTGAGTTCCAGTCTGGATGACTGTGACTAATGGAGTTTCTTCTTAAATGAGCATCAGTCCAAATAAAACAAAAGTTTATAAAATCCAACAGCCTGGCGGGTGAGCTTTCCTATAGTTTCACCCGGCCGTAAAGTGCTATTGCACTGAGCTGCTGCAATAATGCGTCTCTCTTCTCCTGCCTCTCCTCCAGTTGGACTCGTAACGACAGCGCAGTACCCCTCCCCTCCCCAGTCACTCCCCCTCGTGCGCTCCATCCACACTTTGCAGTACTGCAGTTGTGGGATAGGGCGGCGGGACACACTGCGGTACAGTGAGGTCCTTCAGTGTTGAGTCGACTGTTTCCTCTCGGACTGTCCTGGGATCTCCCGGAGCTTTCCTCTCGCTCCTGGATCATCTTTCTGCGCGTAACGCTCGCGCTTTATGTTTCATAGTTTGGACTGAACTCACAAGCCTCTGATTCTGACAATATGGGCCGCGGGTAAAATCATTTTTATTTGTGAAAGTAATCATGGAAATCGTGCATGTGATCACCAGATAGCGTTCATAACCTTTAAATTATCACCCCTCAGATTGCTTCCTCTATATTTTATTTTAATCTGCCAGTTTTCCCAAAATGTACTAGTTTTACAAATACTGCTTCCCTTTTGTAAAATCACTCACATTACATCCATAATGGATTTGTCAATTTTGTTAGCTGTAGTGACGACAAAATCTAAAAACAACCAAATTAACTGTAGAAATACTGTACTCAACAAAGAAACATTAATATGAGGATTTGCTTTGCCCTTATGGAATAAAAACACAGTCTTTCCACATACATTTCTTTGAACATTTAATGTTATACACTGTTTGTTTACAATAATAACAGGTACAAGGGTGACTCCATAGTTTTTCTCTGACAGCGCATACATAGAAAACAGAATAACAGACTTCAATGAGGCAACAACAGTCCAGCACTTCACAGATCTCAGGAGCAGGTCATCTGTGTTTGCCGTATCGGTTAAAGCGTCGATACAGGAAGCGGAGTCTCTTCTCCATGTTGTGTCTGTCCTGAGTCATCATTCTGTCTCCGACCATCTTCTTTTTTCTAATCAGCCTCTGCAGTTCATTACCTTTGAACCCCTTCAGCCAGCAGGGGGCAATGATGAGGTCCCGCGGATGTGCCTTGAAATCTCCTGTACATGCAAATGAGAAAAATCAATTAACAAAATGACAAGGAAGACAATTCACAGACTGTGGGCACTCATGATGAACTGGCATAACGGATGAGTTAACATAATGGCCAGGAAGCTATAAAATGAATATATTTACAATTCATTATTATGACCGTCAGTGAAGAAAACAGAAAACTCTACTTCTGTTTACTAAAGATATATACATTTGACTATGGTTTATGACAGATAAATAAGAAAACAATCATTACCACTTCACAGAAAAGCACAACACATGCTGATAATCTGGGAGTGAATATAATCACCACTTATCAAAAGGTACCCATTAACTGATTAGAACGTGCGTTAAATATTTACCCAAGATGCCGATGTTGTCATAAACACCAAACATGCTCCTTTTCTCCGTCCATCTGTCCACTACTTTATACTCGGGGATGGCGTGCATTCGGATTGGGCAGCAGATACCTGGGAAAAGACCGGGAAAATCTTTAACAACCCGACACATTCGAGGGCAAAATGTGCAAATGCAAACAAACGCAAACAAAGAAATAGATAAATAATTAAGTGACATAATACAAAGATAGAGATGGGCGACATTGACGTAAATTAATATCTCAATCTTTTTGGGGAATTACTCCATAACGATAAAGAAGGGGTATTTTTGCAAACTATCAGAAATCTACATCTAAATTTAGATTGCTTGGTCGCTCAAAAAGATAACTGTCTCGAACAAACTAATGTGCAGGGAAAAACAAAACACCCTTTTTTGAAAGAATGTGCAAACAACTAGTTACCTGCGATTTGTATTGAATTAGAATGGACCATATCGTGTTGAAATGGTTAAGTGAAATATCGCTATAATATCGTTATCGCGATATTGCACAGCTGTATCGCATATCCCAAGTTACTTCAATATTGTTCAGCCCTAATATCTTCCTAACAGCAATTATATTGATGGGATTTTGGTTTACATAAATTCATGTGTTTGACTTGATACTTGCTGTTTTGTGTGTATATCTTCCTAATATAAGATCTACAGCAAGAAAATGGAGAAAAAGTTAAGGTATTAAGCTTTATAAAAGTGTTTTAATTAACCTGTAAACCCCCACCCGAACAAAGCACATTTTCTCCAGTTCGGCTTTACCCAAATCTAAAAGCTTCTTGACTGGAGCAAGTTACAGCCTGTAGGCCAACGTAACGACTCAAAAAGCTAAGACCTACAAAACTGACGTTGTGGCTTTTTCATCACGTTTTAGTCATGTTTTTTATTGTGTTATTGTTTCTTTACCGATATGTTTTGGTCACATTTTTTACACATGTATTCAAGATGCTTTTAGATTTGAGTAAAGCCAAACAGGGGAAAACGTGCTCAGTTCAGGTGGGGGTTCAGAGATTATGCTTTAAAATAAGTATACAAAAACGTAAAGAAATGATTTTATTATTTTCAAAAGGACTAATAGAGTTCGGGAATGTGATGTCATATCGCTAAGCATTATGGGATTAGCAGCAATTGTAAACTAATGGAGATTTTAAAGTTAAAATACTGAAGTTATAGCTCGCATTAAAACACAGTGAGTTAGATGTATTTACCAGCAGTGACTCAGCAGCTAACGGAGTTGTTCCACGGCTTTTTTCTCCACTTTTTATACTGTTTTTAGCTAATGTTAGTCAATGGAAATGTATGCTAACAGCTGCAAAGATGGCCGATCTCCATGGTAACTGTGTAATTTCCCGAACTCTATTAAGAATCTATTTCCACAGGCCAAATTACCGTATACTGTATTGGATAAGTACAACTTTTTACCTTTTTTGTGGTAGGTGAAAATTCTAAATGACCCCTTGGGTGAAATGACCCCTTGGGTGAAGCTACTCTCTATATTTTGATATTATGTATATTGCACTAAACACTTTTTGAGCGCTTGTGTTGGTGAGTTACCGGTGGAAAAGCTTCTGACAGTTCGTAGCACGGCTCCCGCAGACCGACAGGACGCCTTCACAAAACCCCCGAGCAGCGACATCTTCACGGTAAACCTGTGTCATAATCGAAAGGTAAACTTTAAGTTCACATTAACCAGAGCATTAGTACCATTGTGTGACATGAAACAGCTACAGACGCCTGATTTCTTCTTCGGCTAGTATGACCGATGACCCCTAGCATTAGCATTAGCATTACCGTCGAAAACGCATAAAATCCAATCCGTGAGCGTGAATATTACCTGTTTTAAAAAGCGCTGTGTTGCGGCTGTTTCAGTAGAACACAATATTATGTATCTTGTGTCTAAATAACTTTATAATACAAATACAGAGGACGTGCTCATGGACGCCTCTTTGCCATGTTTATCGTCCCCACAATGCTTCTTCTTCTTAGGGATTATTACGGCGGCTTGCAACCAAAGATTAGAGCATTACCGCCACCTACTGTTCCGGAGGATGGGTGTCCCCACAATGCAAAGCGCTGTTACCGTAATGTCTGGTGTCCTGCGCAAAAAGAAGCGCAGTACTGCACATAATCCACATGAGGCACTGTTTACTTCAGTCTCGTCAATGTTCAGTCTATCAGTATTAACTTCTTAACCCCCGCCTTAACCGAACGCATTTTCTCCAGTTCGGCTTTACAGAAATCTAAAAGCTTCATGACTGGGGAGCTTACAGCCTATGGCCAGTGTAATGCCTCATTTGAAAGCTAAGACTTACAAAACTGATGTAAATGGATCTTTTTCCTTGCGTTGTTGCTGTGTTGTCACGTTTTGTGTCATTTTTTGGTGTTCTTTTTTGTCACATTTTTGCCATATTTTCCATCACTTTTTTGTCACACTTTGTTGCTTTTCTTTTGCACTTTCTTCACATTTTTGTCTCTTTCTTTGTCCCTTTTTCATCCAATTTTTGTCCCCTTTTCATCACCTGTTTGTCTCTTTTTCATCACACTTTTGTCTCTTTTTCATCACACTTTTGTCTCTTTTTCGTCACACTTTTGTCTCTTTTTCGTCACACTTTTGTCTCTTTTTCGTCACACTTTTGTCTCTTTTTCATCACACTTTTGTCTCTTTTTCATCACACTTTTGTCTCTTTTTCATCACATTTTTGTCTCTTTTTCATCACACTTTTGTCTCTTTTTCATCACACTTTTGTCTCTTTTTCGTCACACTTTTGTCTCTTTTTCATCACACTTTTGTCTCTTTTTCATCACACTTTTGTCTCTTTTTCATCACACTTTTGTCTCTTTTTCGTCACACTTTTGTCTCTTTTTCATCACACTTTTGTCTCTTTTTGGTCACACTTTTGTCTCTTTTTCATCACACTTTTGTCTCTTTTTCTCACACTTTTGTCTCTTTTTCGTCACACTTTTGTCTCTTTTTCATCACACTTTTGTCTCTTTTTCATCACACTTTTGTCTCTTTTTCGTCACACTTTTGTCTCTTTTTCGTTTCGTCACACTTTTGTCTCTTTTTCATCACACTTTTGTTGCTTTTTCATCACACTTTTGTCTCTTTTTCGTCACACTTTTGTCTCTTTTTCATCACACTTTTGTCTCTTTTTCATCATATTTTGTCTCTTTTTCATCACACTTTTGTCTCTTTTTCATCACACTTTTGTCTCTTTTTCGTCACACTTTTGTCTCTTTTTCATCACACTTTTGTTGCTTTTTCATCACACTTTTTGTCTCTTTTTCGTCACACTTTTGTCTCTTTTTCATCACACTTTTGTCTCTTTTTCGTCACACTTTTGTCTCTTTTTCATCACACTTTTGTTGCTTTTTCATCACACTTTTGTCTCTTTTTCGTCACACTTTTGTCTCTTTTTCATCACACTTTTGTCTCTTTTTCATCACACTTTTGTCTCTTTTTCATCACACTTTTGTTGCTTTTTCATCACACTTTTGTCTCTTTTTTCCATCACACTTTTGTCTCTTTTTCATCAACTTTTGTCTCTTTTTCATCACACTTTTGTCTCTTTTTCATCACACTTTTGTCTCTTTTTCATCACACTTTTGTCGCTTTTTCATCACACTTTTGTCTCTTTTTCATCACACTTTGTCTCTTTTTCATCACACTTTTGTCTCTTTTTCATCACACTTTTGTTGCTTTTTCATCACACTTTTGTCTCTTTTTCGTCACACTTTTGTTCTCTTTTTCATCACACTTTTGTCGCTTTTTCATCACACTTTTGTCTCTTTCATCACACTTTTGTCTCTTTTTCATCACACTTTTGTCTCTTTTTCATCACACTTTTGTCTTTTTTCATCACACTTTTGTCTCTTTTTCATCACACTTTTGTCTCTTTTTCATCACACCTTTTGTTGCCTTTTTCATCCACACTTTTGTCTCTTATTTCATCACACTTTTGTCTCTTTTTTTTTTTTTCATCACACTTTTGTCTCTTTTCGTCACACTTTTGTCTCTTTTTCATCACACTTTTGTTGCTTTTTCATCACATTTTGTCTCTTTTCGTCACATTTTTGTCTCTTTTTCATCACACGTTTGTCTCTTTTCATCATATTTTTTGTCTCTTTTTCATCACACTTTTGTCTCTTTTTCGTCACACTTTTGTTGCTCTCTTTTTTTCTCCATCACATTTTTGTCTCTTTTTCATCACACGTTTGTCTCTTTTTCATCATATTTTTGTCTCTTTTTCGTCACACTTTTGTCTCTTTTTCGTCACACTTTTGTCTCTTTTTCATCACACTTTTGTCTCTTTTTCGTCACACTTTTGTCTCTTTTTTTCCATCACACTTTTGTCTCTTTTTTCATCACACTTTTTGTCTCTTTTTTCATCACACTTTTGTCTCTTTTTCATCACACTTTTGTCTCTTTTTCATCACACTTTGTTCTTTTTCATCACACTTTTGTTGCTTTTTCATCACACTTTTGTCTCTTTTTCATCACACTTTTGTCTCTTTTCGTCACATTTTGTCTCTTTTTCATCACACTTTTGTTGCTTTTTCATCACACTTTTGTCTCTTTTTCATCACACTTTTGTCTCTTTTTTCGTCACACTTTTGTCTCTTTTTCATCACACTTTTGTTGCTTTTTCATCATATTTTTGTCTCTTTTTCATCACACTTTTGTTGCTTTTTCATCACACTTTTGTCTCTTTTTCGTCACACTTTTGTCTCTTTTTCGTCACATTTTTGTCTCTTTTTCATCACACTTTTGTTCTTTTTCATCACACTTTTGTCTCTTTTCATCACACTTTTGTCTCTTTTTCATCATATTTTGTCTCTTTTTCATCAACTTCTGTCTCTTTTTCATCATATTTTGTCTCTTTTTCATCACACTTTTGTCTCTTTTTCATCATATTTTTGTCTCTTTTTCATTACACTTTTGTCTCTTTCATCACATTTTGTCTCTTTTTCATCACACTTTTGTCTCTTTTTCATCCACTTTTGTCTCTTTTTCATCACACTTTTGTCTCTTTTCATCACACTTTTGTCTCTTTTTCATCACACTTTTGTCTCTTTTTCATCACACTTCTGTCTCTTTTTCCATTACACTTTTGTCTCTTTTCATACATTTTGTCTTTTTCATCATATTTTGTCTCTTTTTCATCACACTTTTGTCTCTTTTTCATCACATTTTTGTCTCTTTTCATCACACTTTTGTCTCTTTTTCATCACACTTTTGTCTCTTTTTCATCACACTTTTTGTCTCTTTTCATCACATTTTTTCTTTTTTCATTACCTTTTGTCTCTTTTTCATCATATTTTTGTCTCTTTTTCATCAACACTTTTGTCTCTTTTTCATCACATTTTGTCTTTTTTCATCACACTTTTGTCTCTTTTTCCATCCACTTTTTTTTTTTCACTTTTGTCTCTTTTTCATCACTTGTCTCTTTTTCATCATCATATTTTGTCTCTTTTCATCAATTTTGTCTCTTTTTCATCACACTTTTGTCTCTTTTTCATCACACTTTTGTCTCTTTTTTCATCACCCACTTTGTCTCTTTTTCATCATATTTTGTCTCTTTTTCGTCACCACTTAGTCTCTTTCATCACATTTTTGTCTCTTTTTCATCACACTTTGTTCTTTTTCGCTCACACTTTTGTCTCTTTTTCGTTCACACTTTTGTCTCTTTCATCACATTTTGTCTCTTTTTTTTCATCACCACTTTTGTCTCTTTTTCGTCACACTTTGTCTCTTTCATCACACTTTGTTGTCTCTTTTCATCACACTTTGTCTCTTTTCATCACACTTTGTCTCTTTTCCATGCACACTTTTGTCTCTTTTTCATACACTTTTGTCCCTCTTTTTCATATATTTTTGTCTCTTTTTCGTCACACTTTTGTCTCTTTCATCAACATTTTTGTCTTTTTTTTTTCCAAATTTTTCAAACCCCAATTTTTTTTGTCCCCTTTTTCTTTTTTTTTTTTTCAATTCCCAAAACCCCAAACCTTTTTTTTTTGGGTTTTGTCTCTTTTTCATCACATCTTTTGTCTCTTTTTTCATCACACTTTTGTCACTCTTTTTCATTACACTTTTGTTCTTTTTCATCTATTTTTGTCTCTTTTTTCGCGTTAACCTTTGTCTCTTTTTCATTACACTTTGTCCTCTTTTCATCAGTGATTTTTTGTCTCTTTCGTCACACTTTGTCTCTTTCATCACATTTTTTGCTCTTTTTCATCACCACTTTTTTTTTCATTCACACTTTTGTCTCTTTTTCATCACACTTGTCTCTTTCATCACATTTTTGTCTCTTTTCATCACACTTTTGTCTCTTTTTCATTACACTTTTGCTCTCTTTTTCATTCATATTTTTGTTCTTTTTTCGTGCACCTTTCTGTCTCCTTTCATCACCATTTTTGTCTCTTTTCTATTCACCACTCTTTGTCTCTTTATTCATCACACTTTTGTCTCTTTTCATTCACACTTTTGTCTTCTTTTTTCATCACACTTTGTTTCTTTTTCATCACACTTTGTGTCTCTTTTTCATTCACACTTTTTCTCTTTTTCCGTCATATTTTTGTTCTCTTTTTCATCACACTTTTTGTGTCTTTTTCATCACACTTTTGTCTCTTTTCGTCATATTTGTCTCTTTTTCATCACACTTTTGTCTCTTTTTCAGTCACACTTTTGTCTCTTTTTCTCATTATTTTTGTCGTCTTTTTCATCACACTTTTGTTCTTTTTTCGTCAACTTTTGTTCTCTTTTTCGTCACACTTTTGTCTCTTTTTCATCACACTTTTGTCTCTTTTTCATCACACTTTGTCTCTTTTTCATCCATTTTTGTCTCTTTTTCATCACACTTTTGTCTTCTTTTTATCACACTTTGTCTCTTTTCATCACATTTGTCTCTTTTTTCATCACACTTTTGTCTTCTTTATTCATCACCACTTTTGTCTCTTTTTCGTCACACTTTTTGTCTCTTTTTCATCACACTTTTGTACTCTTTTCATCACATTTGTCCTTTTTTTCATTCACACTTGTCTCTTTTCGTCACACTTTGGTACCTCTTTTTCATCACACTTTTGTCTCTTTTGGTCACAACTTTTGTTTCTTTTCATCACACTTTGTTCTCTTTTTCATCAACACTTTTTGTCTCTTTTTTCGTCACAGCTTTTGTCTCTTTTTCATCACACTTTGTCTCTTTTTTCATTCACACTTTTTGTCTCTTTTCGTCACACTCTTTGTCTCTTTTTCGTCACACTTGTCCTTTTTCATCACACTTTTGTCTCTTTTTTCGTCACACTTTTGTCTCTTTTCATCACACTTTTGTTGCTTTTCATCACACTTTTGTCTCTTTTCGTCACACTTTGTTCTCTTTCTCCCTACTTTTCGTCTCTTTTCATCATATTTGTTCTCTTTTTCATCACACTTTTGTCTCTTTTCATCACACTTTTGTTCTCTTTTTCGCACACTTTTGTTCTCTTCATCACACTTTTGTTGCTTTTTCACACTTTTGTCTCTTTTTCGTCACACTTTTGTCTCTTTTTCATTCACACTTTGTTGCTTTTTCATCACACTTTTGTCTCCTTTTTTCGTCACACTTTTTGTCTCTTTTCATCACACTTTTGTCTCTTTTCATCACACTTCTCTTTATCACAACTTTTGTCTCTTTTTCATCACACTTTATTGGTCTCTTTTTTCATCACACTTTTGTTGCTTTTTCATCACACTTTGTCTCTTTTTCATCACACTTTTGTCTCTTTTTCGTCACACTTTTGTCTCTTTTCATCACACTTTGGTCTCTTTTTTTCATCCACACTTTTTGTCTCTTTTTCGTCACAACTTTTGTCTCTTTTCATCACTATTTGTCGCTTTTTCATCACACTTTTGTCTCTTTTTCATCACACTTTTGTCTCTTTTTCATCACACTTTTTGTCTCTTTTTCATCACACTTTGTGCTTTTCATTCCACTTTTGTCTCTTTTTCGTCACACTTTTGTCTCTTTTCATCCACACTTGTTTGTCGCTTTTTCATCACATTTTGTCTCTTTCATCACACTTTTGTATCTTTTTCATCACACTTTTGTCTCTTTTTCATCCACTTTGTTTCTCTTTTTCATCACCTTTTGTCTCTTTTCATCACACTTTTTCTCTTTTCATCAACTTTGTTGCTTTTTCATCACACTTTGTTCTCTTATTCATCACACTTTGTCTCTTTTTCATCACACTTTTGTCTCTTTTTCATCAATTTTTGTCTCTTTTTTCATCACACTTTTGTTTTTTGATCACACTTATATGTCTCTTTTTCGTCACACTTTTGTCTCTTTTCATTCAACACTTTTGTCTTCTTTTCATCATATTGTCTCTTTCATCACACTTTTGTCTCTTTTTCGTTCCACACTTTTGTTCTCTTTTTCATCACACTTTTGTTGCTTTTCATCATATTTGTCTCTTTTCATCACATTTTTGTCTCTTTTTCATCACACGTTTGTCTCTTTTTCAATCTATTTTTTTGTCTCTTTTTCGTCACACTTTTTGTCTCTTTTTCGTCACACTTTTGTCTTCTTTTTCATCACACTTTTCTGTCTTTTTTCGTCACACTTTTGTCTCTTTTTCTTACACTTTTGTCTCTTTTTCATCACACTTTTGTCTCTTTTTCGTCACACTTTTGTCTCTTTTTCTCACACTTGTGTGCTTTTTCATCACACTTTTGTCTCTTTTTTCATAACTTTGTTGCTTTTTTCATCACCTTTCTGTCTCTTTTTCGTCACACTTTTGTCTCTTTTTCAAGTCACACTTTTGTTCTGCTTTTTCATCACATTTTTGTCTCTTTTTCATCACATTTTGTTCTTTTTCATCACCACTTTTGTCTCTTTTCGTTCACACTTTTGTCTCTTTTTCATCACACTTTTGTTGCTTTTCATCATATTTTTGTTCTCTTTTTCATCACACTTTTTGTTGCTTTTCTCACACTTTTGTTCTCTTTTCTCACACTTTTTCTCTTTTTCGTCACATTTTTGTCTTTTCATCTCACACTTTTGTTGCTTTTCATCACACTTTTGTCTCTTTTTCATCACACTTTTGTCTGCTTTTTCATATATTTTTGTCTTCTTTTTCATTCACACTTCTGTCTCTTTTTCAATCATATTGTCTCTTTTTCATCACACTTGTCTCTTTTCATCTATTCTTGTCTCTTTTTCATACACTTTTGTCTCTTTCATCACATTTTTGTCTCTTTTCATCACCTTTTGTCTCTTTTTCATCACCTTTTGTCTCTTTTTCATCACACTTTGTTCTCTTTTCATCACACTTTTGCTCTCTTTTTCATCCACACTTTTGTCTTTTTTCATCACACTGTGTCTCTTTTTCATCACACGTTTGTCTCTTTTTCATCAATTTTGTCTCTTTCGTCAACATTACTTTTGTCTCATTTTTTCGTCAGACTCTTGTCTCTTTTTCACATCACATTTGTCTCTTTTTCATTCACACTTTTGTCTCTTTTCATCACCACTTTGTCTCTTTTTCATCACACTTGTCTCTTTTTCATACACTTCTGTTCTTTTCATCACACTTTTGTCCTTTTTCATCACACTTTTGTTCTCTTTTTCGACCACACTTTTGTCTCTTCGAACACACCTTTCATCTCTTCTTCATCACAATGGCTCTCTCTTTTCATCACACTTGCTCTTTCCCTTCTACTTTGTCTCCTTTTCAATCACATTGCTTTGTTTTATACCATTTCGCTTCGTTTTTTAATATGGTCTTTTTATCACACTTGCTCTTTCCGTCACACTTTTTGTCTCTTTTTCATCACACTTTGTCTCTTTTTCGTCACACTTTTCTCTTTTTTCGTCACACTTTTGTCTCTTCATTCCCACATTTTGTCTCTTTTTCATCACACTTTTGTCTCTTGGTTCGTCCTTTGTCTCTTTTTCGTCACACTTTTGTCTCTTTCATCACATTTGTTGTCTCTTTTTCATCACACTTTGTCTCTTTTTCGTCACAACTTTTGTCTCTGTTATTCACATTTTGGCTCTCTTTTCCATCACACTTTTGTCTCTTTTTCCATCATCTAACTTTTGTCTCTTTTTCATTCACACTTTTGTCTCTTTCATTACCTTTGTCTCTTTATTATCATATTTTTGTCTCTTTTTCGTCACACATTTTGTCTCTTTTCATTCACATTTTTGTCTCTTTTTCATCACACTTTTGTCTCTTTTTCATCACCCACTTTTGTCGTTTTTCATCACACTTTTTGTTTCTTTTTCAATCACAACTTTTGTTCTCGTTTTTCATCACACTGGTCTCTTTTTCATCCACTTTGTCTCTTTTCATTAACTGTCTCTTTTCATCCATTTTTTGTCTCTTTCGTCACATTTTGTCTCTTTCAATCACATTTTTGTCTTTTTTCTCACACTTTTGTCTCTTTTCATCACACTTTTGTCTCTTTTTCATCACACTTTGTCTCTTTCATCACATTGTCTCTTTTTCATCACACTTTTGTCTCTTTTTCCATACACTTTGTCTCCTTTCATCTTTTTTGTCTCTTTTTCATCACACTTTGTCTCTTTTCATCACACTTTGTTTTTTTCATCACACTTTTTCTCTTTTCATCACACTTTGTCTCTTTTTCTCATATTTTTGTCTTTTTCATCAACACTTTTGTTCTTTATTCACACTTTTGTCTCTTTTTCATCACACTTTTCGTCTCTTTTTCGTCATATTTTGTCTCTTTTCATCACACTTTTTGTGGTCTTTCAATCACACTTTTGTCTCTTTTTCGTCCATATTTTTAGTCTCTCATCACATTTGTCTCTTTTCATCACACTTTTGTCTCTTTTTCGTCATATTTTTGTCTCTTTTTCATCCACACTTTGTCTCTTTTTCATCACACTTTTTTTCTGTGTCTTTTCATCACACTTTTGTCTCTTTTTCATCCACACTTTGTCTCTTTTTCATCATATTTTTGTCTCTTTTTCATCACACTTTTTGTCTCTTTCATCAACTTTTGTCTCTTTTTCATCACACTTTGTCTCTTTTTCATCACTTTTTGTCTCTTTTTCATCACACTTTTGTCTCTTTTTCATCATAATTTTTGTCTCTTTTCTCAACTTGTCTCTTTTCATCACACTTTCTCTTTTTTCTCACACTTTTGTCTCTTTTTCATCACACTTTTTGTCTCTTTTCATCACACTTTTTGTCTTTTTTCATTCACACTTTTGTTCTTTTTTCGTCATGATTTTTGTCCTTTTTCGTCACACGTTTTGTCTCTTTTACGTCACACTTTGTCTCTTTTTCGTCACACTTTTGTCTCTTTTTCGATCGACATTTTTGTCTCCTTTATTCATCACACTTTTGTCTCTTTTTCATCACACTTTTCTCTTTCGTCATATTTTTGTCTCTTTTTCATCACACTTTTGTGTCTTTCATCACCACTTTTGTCTCTTTTTCATTCACACTTTTGTCTCTTTTCATCATATTTTTCGTCTCTTTTCATCACACTTTTGTCTCTTTTTCGTCATATTTTTGTCTCTTTTCGTCACACTTTTTGTGTCTTTTTCATCACACTTTTTGTCTCTTTTTCGTCACACTTTTGTCTCTTTTCATCACACTTTTGTCTTTTTTCATCGCACTTTTGTCTCTTTTTATCATCACACTTTTGTCTCTTTTTTCATCATATTTTTGTCTCTTTTCATTACACTTTTGTCTCTTTTCATCACACTTTTGTCTCTTTTTCATCACATTTTTTGTTCTTTTTCATCACACTGTTTGTGTCTTTTTCATCACACTTTTGTTCTTTTTCATCACACTTGCTCTTTTTCATCATATTTTTGTCTCTTTTTTCATTACACTTTGTCTCTTTTTCATCACACTTTTGTCTTCTTTTTCTCACATTTTGTCTTCTTTTTTCATCACACTTTTGTTCTCTTTTTCATCCACTTTTGTCTCTTTTTCATTCACACTTTGTCTCTTTTTCATCACACTTTTGTCTCTTTTTCATCACATTTTTGTCTCTTTTTCATCACACTTTTGTCTCTTTTTCATCACATTTTTGTCTCTTGTTTCATTCACAGCTTTTGTCCTCTTTTTCATCACGACTTTTGTGCCTCTTTTTCATCACAGCTTTGGTCTCTTTTTCACACACTTTTGTCCTCTTTTTCATCCACATTTGTTGTCTTTTTTCATCATATTTTTGTCTCTTTTTCCATCACACTTTTGTCTCTTTTTCATCACATTTTTGTCTCTTCATCACACTTTTGTCTCTTTTTCATCCACCTTTTGTAAATCTTTTTTCATCACACTTTTGTCTCTTTTTTCATCACACTTTGTCTCTTTTTCATCACACTTTTGTCTCTTTTTATCACACTTTTGTCTCTTTTTTCATCACACTTTTGTCTCTTTTCATCCACACTTTTTGTTTCTCTTTTTCATCACACTTTTTGTCTCTTTTTCATTCACACTTTGATCTCTTTTTCATCACACTTTTGTCCTTTTCCATCACACTTTTGTCTCTTTTTCATCACCCACTTTTTGTCTCTTTCATCACACTTTGTCTTTTTTCATTCACACTTTTGTCTCTTTTTCATCACACTTTTGTCTCTTTTGCATCACACTTTGTTCTCTTTTTCATTCACACTTTTCTCTTCATCATATTTTGTCTCTTTTTCATCACACTTTGTTTCTTTTTCATTCACACTTTTGTCTGGCTCTTTTTCGTCATATTTTTGTCTCTTTTTCATCCAAACCACCTTTTGTCTCTTTTTCCATCACAACTCTGTCTCTTTTCATCACACTTTTGTCTCTTTTTTCATCACATTTTGTCTCTTTTTCATCACACTTGTCTCTTTTTCATCACCGCACTTTTGTCTCTTTCATCAACTTTTGTTCTTTTTCATCAACTTTTGTCTCTTTTTCATCACACTTTTGTCTCTTTTTTCATCACATTTTGTCTCTTTTTCATTCACACTTTGTATATCTTATCATGCACAACTTTTGTCTCTTTTATCGTCCACACTTTTGTCTCTTTTCGTCACACTTTTGTCTCTTTGCATCACACTTTTGTCTCTTTTTCATCACACTTTTGGTCTCTTTTTCGTCACACTTGTCTCTTTTTCATCACACTTTTGTCTCTTTTTTCATCATTTTTTGTTCTCTTTTTTCATCATACTTTTGTTTCTTTTCATCATATTTTTGTTCTCTTCATTACACTTTGTCTCTTTTTCATCCACACTTTTGTCTCTTTTTCATCACACTTTTGTTCTCTTTTTCATCACACTTTTTCTCTTTTCGTCACACTTTTGTCTCTTTTTCATCACACTTTTGTCTCTGTTTCACACACTTGTCTCTTTTTCATCACACTTTTGTCTCTTTTTCATCCACTTTTGTCTCTTTTATCACACTTTTGTCTCTTTTCATATATTTGTTCTTTACATACACTTTGTCTCTTTTTCTCACACTTGTCTCTTTTTCATTCACACTTTTGTCTCTTTTTCATCATATTGTTCTCTTTCATTCACACTTTTGTCTCTTTTTCATCACACTTTTTGTTCTCTTTTTCCATCACACTTTTTGTCTCGTTTTCATCATATTTTTGTCTCTTTTTCATCACACTTTTGTCTCTTTTTCATCACACTTTTGTCTCTTTTTTATCACACTTTGTCTCTTCGTCACACTTTTGTCTCTTTTTTCATTACACTTTTTGTCTCTATTTTCATTACACTTTTGTCTCTTTTCATATTTTGTCTCTTTTCACGCAGCTTTTGTCTCTTTTTCATCACACTTTGTCTCTTTTTCATCACACTTTGTCTCTTTTTCACACACTTTTGTTCTCTTTCATTCACACTTTTTGCTCTTTTTCATCATATTTTTGCTCTCTTTTTCATCAACCTTTTGTCTCTTTTTCATCACACTTTGTCTCTTTTCATTACCTTTTGTCTCTTTTTCATCACACTTTTGTCTCTTTTATCCACACTATTTGTCTCTTTTTCATCATATTTTTGTCTCTTTCTTCATCACAACTTTTGTCTCTTTCAATTCACACTTTGTCTCTTTTTATCACCTTTTGTCTTCTTATATTCGCACACTTTTGCTCTTTTTATTCACACTTTTGTGCTTTTCATCACACTTTTGCTTCTTTTCATCACACTTTTTGTCTTTTTTCTCATATTTTTGTCGTCTCATTCACACTTTGTCTCTTTTTTCATCACACTTTTGTTTCTTTTTCATCATATTTTTGTCTCTTTTCATCAGACGTTTTGTGTCTTTTTCGTCACACTTTTGTCTCTTTTTCGTCACACTTTTTGTCTCCTTTCATCACCATTTTGTCTTCTTTTTCATCACACTTTGCGTCTCTTTTTCATCACACTTTTGTCTCTTTTCATCACACTTTTGTTGTCTTTCATCACACTTTTGTCTCTTTTTCATCACACTTTTGTCTCTTTCATCATATTTTTGTTCTCTTTTCATCACACTTTTGTCTCTTTTTCATCACCACTTTTGTTTCTTTTTCATCATATTTTTGTCTCTTTTCATCAGACTTTTGTGTCTTTTTCATCACACCTTTCTGTCTCTTTTTCATTCCACACTTTTGTTCTCTTTTCATTCACACTTTGTCTCTTTTTCATCACACGTTTGTCTCTTTTTCGTACACTTTGTCTCTTTTCGTCCACACTTTTGTCTCTTTTTCATCAATGTTTGTCTGCTTTTTCATCATATTTTTGTCTCTTTTTTATTCATTTTGTCCTTCTTTTTTCATCACACTTTTGTCCTTTTTCATCACACTTTTGTCTTCTTTTTCATCACACTTTTGTGTCTTTTTTCATCACACTTTTGTCTCTTTTTCCGTTCACACTTTTTGTCTTTTTTTCATCACCACTTTTGTCTCCTTTTTCATTCACATTGTCTCTTTTTCATCATTTTTTTTGTCTCTTTTTCATTACACTTTTGTCTCTTTTTCATCACACTTTTGTCTCTTTCATTACACTTTTGCTCTTTTTCATCACACTTTTGTCTCTTTTTCGTCACACTTTTGTGCTCTTTTTTCATCCACACTTTTGTCTCTTTTCATTACCACTTTTGTCTTTTTTTCATCACACTCTTGTTCTCTTTCGTCACACCTTTTTCTCTTTTTCATCACACTTTTGTCTCTTTTTCATTACACTTTTGTCTCTTTTTTCATCACACTTTTGCTCTTTTTCATCCACCTTGTTGTCTCTTTTTCATCACCTTTTGTCTCTTTTTCATCACATTTAGTCCTCTTTTCCATCATATTTTTGTCTCTTTTTCATCACACTTTTGTCTCTTTTTCATCACACTTTTGTCTCTTTTATAATTCACACTTTGTCTCTTTTCATCACACTTTGTCTCTTTTTTCATACACTTTTGTCTTTTTCATCACACTTGCTCATTTTCATCAAATTTTCTCTTTTTATCATATGTTCTTTTTCATCACCACTTTTGTTTCTTTTTCATCACACGTTTGTCTCTTTTTCGTCCACTTTTGTTTCTTTTTCATCACACTTTTCTCTTTTTCATCCACTTTATGTCTCTTTTTCATCACACTGTCTCTTTTTCATCACTTGTCTCTTTTTCATCACACTTTTGTCTCTTTTCATCACACTTTTGTCTCTTTTTCATTCACATTTTTGTCTCTTTTTTCATCACATTTGTCTCTTTTTCATCACACTTTTGTCTCTTTTTCATCCACAACTTTTTGTCTCTTTTTCATCACACTTTTGTTCTCTTTTTCATCAGCACTTTTGTCTCTTTTCGTCCACACTTTTGTTTCTTTTTCTCACACTTTTGGTTTCTTTTCATCACACTTTTGTTTCTTTTTCATCACACTTTTTTGTCTCTTTTCATCACACTTTTGTCTCCTTTTTATCACACTTTTGTCTCTTTTCATCACACTTTTGTCTCTTTTCATCATATTTTGTCTCTTTCATCACACTTTTGTTTCTTTTTCATCACACTTTTGTCTCTTTTTCATCACACTTTGTCTCTTTTCATCACATTTTTTGTTCTCTTTTCATTCACACTTTTGTTCTTTTTCATCACCACCTTTTGTCTCTTTTTCATCATATTTTTGTCTCTTTTTCATCACACTTTTGTCTCTTTTCATATATTTTCGTCTCTTTTTCATCCACTTTTTTGTCTCTTTTTCATTACACTTTTGTCTCTTTTTCATCACACTTTTGTCTCTTTTTTCTCACACTTCTTGTCTCTTTTTCATCACACGTTTGTCTCTTTTTCATCCACACTTTTGTTTCTTTTTCATCACACTTTTGTTTCTTTTCATCACACTTTTGTCTCTTTTTTCATCATATTTGTCTCTTTTTCATTACCTTTGTCTCTTTTTCATCACATTTGCTCTTTTTCATACACTTTTGTCTCTTTTTCATCACACTTCTTGTCTCTTTCTTCATATATTTTTGGTCTCTTTTTCATCACACTTTTGTCTCTCTTTTCATATATTTTTGTCTTTTTTCAATCACACTTTGTGTCTCTTTTTCATCACATTTTTGTCTCTTTTTCATTCACACTTTTGTTCTTTTCATTACACTTTTGTCCTCTTTTTCATCACACTTTTGTTCTATTTTCATCACACTTTTGTCTCTTTTCATCACAGTTTTGTCCTTTTCATTCACACTTTGGTTCTTTCATCACACTTTGTTTTCTTTCCATCACATTGTCTCTTTTTCATCATATTGTCTCTTTTCACACACTTTTGTCTCTTTTTCATCACACTTTGTCTCTTTTCATCATATTTTTGTCTTCTTTTCAGTAACACTTTGTCTTTTTCAATCACACTTTTTGTCTCTTTCATTCACACTTTTGTCTCTTTTCGTCACACTTTTGTCTCTTTTTATTACACTTTTGTCTCTTTTTCGTCACAACTTTTGTCTCTTTTCATTACACTTTTGTCTCTTTTTCATCACCACTTTTGTTCTCTTTTTCATAGTTTTTGTCTTCTTTTTTCTCAGCACTTTTGTCTCTTTTTCATCACACTTTTGTCTCTTTTGCATCAACACTTGTCTCTTTCTTCATCACACTTGTCTCTTTTTCATCACACTTTTGTCTCTTTTTCATCCACACTTTGTCTCTTTTCCATCACACCTTGTCTTTTTCATCAACTTTTGTCTCTTTTTCGTACACTTTGTGTCTCTTTCATCAACTGCCTCTTTTTCATCACACTTTGTTGCTTTTTCATTCACACTTTGTCTCTTTTTCATCACACTTTTGTCTTCTTTTTCGTCACATTTGGTGTCTCTTTTCATTACACTTTTGTCTCTTTTTCATCACCTTTTGGTTCTCTTTTTCGTCACACTTTTGTCTCTTTTCATCACACTTTTGTCTCTTCATTACACTTTGTTCTTTCATCAGCACTTGGTCTCTTTTTCGTCACACTTTTGTCTCTTTTTCATCACACTTTTGATCTCTTTTTCATTACACTTTTGTTCTTTTTCATCACACTTTTGTCTCTTTTTCATCCACTTTGTCTCTTTTCATCACCACTTTTGTCTTCTTTTTATCACATTTTGTCCTTTTTTCATCGATATTTTGTCTCTTTTTCATCACAACTTTTGTCCTTCTTTTATCACACTTTTGTCTCTTTTTAATCCACACTTTTGTCTCTTTTTCATCACACTTTTGGTCTCCTTTTTCATTCACCCACTTTTGTCTCTTTTCATCACACTTTTGTTCTTTCATCAAATTTTTGTCTCTTTTTCATCATATTTTTGTCTCTTTTTCTCACACTGTTTCTTTTCATCACACGTTTGTCTCTTTTCGCACACTTTTGTTTCCTTTTCATCACACTTTTGTCTCTTTTTCATCACACTTGCTCTCTTTTATCACACTTTTGTCTTTTTTCATCACATTTTGTCTCTTTTTCATCACACTTGTCTCTTTTCATCACACCTTTGTTCTTTTTCATCACATTTTTGTCTCTTTCATACATTTTTGTCTCTTTTTATCACCTTTTGTCTCTTTTTCATCCACTTTTGTCTTTTCATCATATTTTTGTCTCTTTTTCATCAGCACTTTTGTTTCTTTTCATTCACACTTTGTTTCTTTTCATCACCACTTGTTCTTTTTCATCACACTTTTGTTTCTTTTTTCATCACATTTTTGTCTCTTTTTCATACATTTTGTTCTCTTTCATACACTTTTGTTTCTTTTTCGTCACACTTTTGTCTCTTTTTTCATTACACTTTTGTCTCTTTTCATCACACTTTTTGTCTCTTTTTTCGGTTCACACTTTTTGTCTCTTTTTCATCCACACTTTTGTCTCTTTTTTCATCACATTTTGTCTCTTTTCATACATCTTTTGTTCTTTTTCATCACACTTTTGTCTCTTTCATCATATTTTTGTTCTTCTTTTTCATCACACTTTTGTTCTTTTTCATTCATATTTTTGTCTCTTTTCATCACACTTTTGTCTCTTTTTCATACACTTTTGGTCTCTTTTTTCATCACACTTTGTCTCTTTTCATCACACTTTTGTTGCTTTTTCATCATTTTTTGTTCTCTTTTCATCACACTTTTGTTGCTTTTTTCATCACACTTTTGTTCTCTTTTTCGTCACACTTTTGTCTCTTTTTTCATCATATTTTGTCATCTTTTTCATTACACTTTTGTCTCTTTTCATCACATTTTTGTCTCTTTCATTTTTTTTTTTTCCCCACCCCTTTTTGTCTCTTTTTCATCACACTTCTGTCTCTTTTTTCTCATATTTTGTCTCTTTTTCATCACACTTTTGTCTCTTTTCATCATTATTTTTGTCTCTTTTCATCATTTTGTCTCTTTTTCATCACACTTTTGTCTCTTTTTCATCATTTTTGTCTCTTTTTCATCACACTTTGTTCTCTTTTTCATTACACTTTTTGTCTCTTTTTCATCACACTTTTCTCTTTTTCATTCACACTTTTGTCTCTTTTTCATCACACGTTTGTTCTCTTTTTCATTCACATTTTGTTTCTTCATCACACTTTTTGGTTTCTTTTTCAATCACACTTTTGTCTCTTTTCATCTATTTTTGTCTCTTTTTCATCACACTTTTGTCTCTTTTTCATCACACTTTGTGTTCTCTTTTCATTCATATTTCTCTTTTTTCATCACACTTTTGTCTCTTCATCACACTTTTGTCTCTTTTTCATCACACTTTTGTCTCTTTTTCGTCACACTTTTGTCTCTTTTTCATTACACTTTGTTCTTTTTCGTCACATTTTGTCTCTTTTTCTTACACTTTTGTCTCTTTTTCATCACACTTTTGTCTCTTTTTCATTCATATTTTTGTCTCTTTTTCATCACACTTGTCTCTTTTTCATTCACACTTTTTGTCTCTTTTCATCACCACTTTTGTCTCTTTTTCATCACACTTTTGTTTCTTTTTCATTACACTTTTGTCTCTTTTTCATCACACTTTGTCTCTTTTTCATCAACTTGTCTCTTTCTTACACTTTCTCTTTTTCATCACACTTTTTGTCTCTTTTTCAATCACACTTTTGTCCTTTTCATCACACTTATTGTCTCTTTTTATCATATTTTTGCTCTCTTTCATCACCACTTGTCTCTTTTCATCACCACTTTTGTCTCTTCATTACACTTTGGTCTTTTTCATCACACTGTCTCTTTTTCATCACACTTTTGTCTCTTTTTTCATACACTTTTGTCTCTTTTTCTCATATTTTGTTCTTTCATTACACTTTTCTCTTTTTCATCATATTTGTCTCTTTTTTCGTCACCTTTTGTCTCTTTCATCACATTTTGTCTCTTTTTCATCACACTTTTTGTGTCTTATCCACAGCTTTTTGTCTCTTTCATCACACTTGTCTCTTTTATCATATTTTTGTCTCTTTTTCAATCACATTTGTCCTCTTTCATCACATCACTTTGTCTCTTTTTCGTTCACACTTTTGTCTCTTTTGCATTCACATTGTCTCTTTCGTCACACTTTCGTCTCTTTTTTCAATCACACTGTTTGTCTCTTTTCATCACACTTTTGTCTCTTTTATCAACTTTTGTCTCTTTTCATCACACTTTTGTTCTCTTTCATCACATGCGTCTTTTTCATCAATGCTCCAACACTTTTGTCTCTTTTTCATCACACTTTTTGTCTCTTTTTCATCATATTTTTGTCTCTTTTTCATCACACTTTTGTCCTCTTTTTCATCACCAACTTTTGTTCTTTTTCGTCAACTTTTTCTCTTTTCATCACACTTTTTGTCTCTTTTCATCACACTTTGTGTCTTTTCATCCACACTTTGTCTCTTTTATCACACTGTCTCTTTTCATATACTTTGTCTCTTTTTCATCACCATTTTTGTCTCTTTTCATCACACTTGTCTCTTTTTCGTCACACTTTTGTCTCTTTTTCATCACCACTTTGTCTCTTTTTCATCCACTTTTGTTCTCTTTTCGTTCACCACTTTGTCTCTTTCTTCATCACACTTTTCTCTTTTTCATCACACTTTTTGTCTCTTTAATCACACTTTTGTCTCTTTTCATCCACACTTTTGTTCTCCTTTTTTCGTCACACTTTTGTCTCTTTTTTCGTACACTTTTGTCTCTTTTTCGTCACACTTTTGTTCTCTTTTCATCACACTTTTGTTTCTTTTTCATCTGATTTTTGTCTCTTCAACACTTGTCTTCTTTTTTCATTCACACTTGTCTCTTTTTCATCACACTTTTGTCTCTTTTTCCATCACACTTTTGTCTCTTTTTTCATTCAAATTTTTGTTTCTTTTTCGATCATATTTTGTCTCTTTCATCCACCACTTTTGTTTCTTTTTCATCACACGTTTCTCTTTTTCGTCACACTTTTGTCTCTTTTTGGTCACACTTTTGTCTCTTTTTCATCACAAACTTTTGCTCTCTTTTTTCATCACACTTTTGTCTCTTTTTTTCGTCACACTTTTGTCTCTTTTCATTCACACT
>VHKM01001258.1:0-57853 GCA_007210695.1 Neogobius melanostomus | reverse complement strand
CGACTAGTTGGAGCATTCTGGAAAGCGCCTCTATATAAGACTAATGCCATTATTATTATTAACAATCCACGTTATCGGATTTATAAACGGAACATCTGGAATATTGAGCTCACCACTGGGTCACTAAAGCACTAAACCAAGCTTCCACAGATGAAACTCATTAAAAGACAACGTTCACCACAGTACAGCACCACCTATCGAAGATGTTTGGGCGTGGAGGACGCACAAGGGAATCATCCTTTCACTTTTTAATTGGAAATCCGTCTGGACCTCATCTTATGTTTTTACGAATAGTCCCTGCGTTTTTCACAAAATCCGCTCCACACCTGGTTTAAACTCACCACGCGAACTCTAGAGAACACGGGGCTTACAAAAAAACACTCAGTAGGCTTTTTTCACATTTACCCTTCGGTTTTCAAATAGCGCCCCGCTCCACAAATACATGCCTTTTTCCTGTACAATTTCACAACACCTCGCAGGCATGCGCTCTATCAATCTGGATTCATATTTGGCTGACATAAGGCCTCTTATGGTCTGGAATTCATTAGAAGCTTCATAACTGCACGGTGCTCCCTTATAGCGCCCCCTTAAAAAGCTATACCTTCAAAATTTAGTTTGTGCCGCATTATTATGAAACTTTGCAGATATTATTCTACACATTTCAAACAAACAAAAAAATATATTTACAACATGGCTCTATCTGCTTTGTTCTCCTTATATTTAGGCCCGAGCGGACGCAGTCCCCGGCAAGGGACTTTTGTTTTGTGTGTTTCTTATTATTTTTATTTGCGTTCTCCCGTAAAGGATCGTTACTTTTGACCCGCCTCAACGTTGCCGAAAACCACCAAAATTTGGTGGAGCCATTTGAGGTTGCTGTGAAAATTTAGTAAATAGACGAATTTGGCCACGCCCAAAAACAAAAATGGTCTCCACCAGCGCCCCCCAAAGTTGACCCCCATTCTAAATGAAAACGCGCGTTTTTTGGCCGTAGCCCCAAACCCTTGGGTACAGTGAAAGGGCACTCCTAGGACAAACCAAAAACGCAATTGGAGCGCCACGCACTGGTACGCACAGGAGTCGGCCATTTTGACTTTCAATTGAAAAAAACAGGCTGGACTCAAAACTTATGTTTTAACGAACTAGTCCCTGGTTTTTCATCCAAAAATCATACTTGGCACAGTGCATTAACATCTTGAACTTCAAGAATCAGTAACGGTTTGTAAAACCATTTCAACAGTCTCCTTCATTAACGCCCGCGGCGAAGAATGCGTACATTTCGTGGTATTTCGAAGACCAGCTTCACGCTCACAGCATTGGCCACAGAGCCTCATATTCAAGTCACTAATGCACCACCCGGAAAATGAAACAGAACGCAGCCATTAACCATATAGGCTGGCTCCCAGGACAGCGCCCCCTAGCATATTACCTGAAAACTGCAGTTTGGAATTTTTTATACAACTTCGCCAGTGATGTTCTAAACACTGACTCAAACAAAACAATACATTACCAGTCATGTTTCAATTTCATAAAGATTGTGGGCGTGGCAAAGAAAATGTCTAAAAAATGGCACATTATTCCTTCAATCAAACATGCACTAAAACAGTGGGCTCATACTTGGTGTCACTTTTTGCACCACCCCAAGCTGAACAGAACGCACTCAATTTTTAGGCCAAACTTCACTACAGTATTCACCAACTTTTCATACCTTGAAAATTTTAGTTTGGACGATTGTATGAAACGTTGCGGCATATCTACACAATAAAACAAACAAAAAATTATATTACAGGTCATGTCATATTATTATAAGATGTGGGCGTGGCCAGGTCAAGGTCTGCAAACAATGTATGTGCCATAGGCCTTTGCTATGCCTTGATGCAGGCGGACCTCGGAGCTAAGCAGGGACGCCCTGCAAGGACTTGGATGCGAGACCGTTTGGGAAACAGGAAGCCTGGGAAATGTGGTGTGTGTGAGTGGTTGGTGGTAGGTGGCTGATGTGTGCGGACTGGTTGCCTCGCTTGTCATCACCAGTATGGAAGTGAATGAATAATGCAAGAAATTGTAAAAGCGACTTTGAGCATCTGGAAAAGCGCTATATAAGACTAATGCATTATTATTATTAACAATGCCACGTTATCGTTTATAAAAATCGAACATTCCATTGAATATTGAGCTCACACTTGGTGTCACTAATGCACTAAACAAGCTTAAGAAGACTCATTAAAAGACCAACTTCACCACAGACAGGCACCACTATCGAAGATGTGGGCGTGCAAGGAGCACAGGAAGTCATCCATTTTCACTTTTAATTGAAATCCGTCTGGGGACTCATCTTATGTTTTAACGAACTAGGTCCCTGTTTTTTCAGAAAATCCGCTCACACCTGCGTTAAAGACTCTTAGAGACACGGGGGCTTCAAAACACAGTAGGCTTTTTTTCACATTCACCCTTCGGTTTTCAAATAGCGCCCCGCTCCACAAAAATACCATGCCTTTCCTGTACTTTCACAACACCTCGCAGGCATGCGCTCTATCCAATCTGGATCATATTTGGTGAACATAAGGCCTCTTATGGTCTGGAAATTCATTAAGGCTCAATAACTGCACGGTGCTCCCCACTATAGCGCCCCTAGCTATACCTTGAAAATTTATGTTTGACTGCGATTTTATATGAAACTTTGCAGATATATTCTACACATTCAAACAAAACAAAAAAAATATATTACAAACATGGCTCTATTTCTTGCTTTGTTCTTCCTTATATTTTAGGCCCGAGCCGGACGCAGTCCCCGGCAAGGGACTTTTGTTTTTGTGTGGTTTTCTTTTATTATTATGCGTTCTCCGTAAAGGATCGTACTTTTGACCCGCCTCAACGGTTGCCCGAAAACTCACCAAATTTGGTGGAGCCATTGAGGTGCTGTGAAAATTTATGTAAATAGACGAATGGCCACGCCCAAAACAAATGGCTCCCACGCGCCCCCCCTCAAAGTTTGCCCCATTCAAATAAAACTGCGCGTTTTGGCCTGTAGCCCCAAACCCTTGGGTACAGTGAAAGGGCACATCAGGACAAACCAAAAACGGCAATTGGAGCCCACGCCTGGACGCACAGGGAGTCGGCCATTTTGACTTTCAATTGAAAAACGGCGACTCAACTTATGTTTTAACGAAAAACAGTCCCTGGTTTTTCATCCAAATAAAATTCATACTTGCACATGCCATCTAGACATCTTGAACTTCAAGGAATCAGTATAAAACGGTTTGTAGAAACATTTCAACAGTCTCCTCATAACCGCCGCCGGCGAAGAATGCGTACATTTCGTGTATTTTTCGAAGACAGCTCACGCTCACAGGCATTGGCCAACAGAGCTCATATCAAGTCACTAATGCCACCATCCCGAAACTGAACAGAACGCAAGCATTCAACTATTAGGCTGCTCCCAGGCCTACCCTTCATCTACAATGTTGGTCACTGCATACTCGACAGTGAACCAATGACCCTGACGTCACATGCGCTCAGTCAGAGCTTTCCGAAGATGTTAACATGTGGGGTTAAGTTAACCACTCCACTATAGCCTTGCAAAGTGGCTGAAAACAGCGCACCTGCTGGTTAAGATGCTTTTTAAGTGGCTTGTAAGTGGCCCGCCCATCCTCCGTGAAATAGCCAGGAGTTCTTAGCCTGACAGCAGCCGGTCTCGGTCAGGAGTTTCTCCTGAAATTCATCAATTTCCCCAATTTCCCCCTTTATCACAGACAAGCCTACTTTTAGACTCCATACATAGTTTTACTACCCCTCTGTTACAGAAAGAAGCGTAATTTGAACGTTTGCCTCCAAAATCAGGTTTTTTTGGAAAGTACAATCACAGGAAGGTTAAGATAGGCTGTTTTGTCCGTCTCTCCGTTTATTCCTCGTACTATATTGGTCTCACCAAAAATCCTATCTATCGAGACTTTTGTGGGCTGGAGCACCTTCTCAGATCTTTGGGCGGCCCAGGGAATTAGCCCTAATTACAAAATGTTTCAATAAATATTGCTGAACTGTAATTCCGTTCTGTGAAACACACGAGTGTAACTGTTTCATTAGATTAATATAAATCCGCAGTGTTGTTGCTTAAGCTTGTATAGCTCCATTAGTACAGTGCCGGGTTTCCCATCCATTTAGATTGCCGGTTCAAACCCCACAGTGGCTCTTTTTTTTTTTCCTTTTTATTTGTGACTTCGTACACCCTACTGGGAAAGAACCTGAATCGGCGGCGTATGGCCCCACCCTCACTAAAAAGGGGAAATGACCCCACACATTGTCCAAGCCTAGACACATGAAGCGACAAAGGCGTTTCATAAGATATTTATCAGTCGGTTGTAAACGTGTCTGTGCTTGTCTTAGCTCTTTCATAGAGTGCAGGGTTTGCAACCATTAGATTGCCAGTTTCAAACCCCAACCATGACTTTTTTTTTTAATGAATATTTTTATTAAATTCCTCATTAATTAAACGAGGAAAGAAACCAGTTTCAAAATATTGCTGGCATTTACACAGAAAGAAATGTGGGACAGTAGGGAAACACCTTTGAACACAAAACTGGGGAGGGTGTCGAAACTCCGTGAACATAGCCAGAAGTTCTTATTCTGGCAGCATGATGCCTTGTCAGAGTTTCTCCTGGAAAATCGCATTTTTTCCCAAATTCCCCCTTTTTTTCAACAACAGGGCAACACTTTTAGGCTCAATACGTATTATTTACTATCCCTCTGTATACAGAAAGAGCTGTAATTTGAATGTTTTTGCCTCCAAAATCAGGTTTTTTGGACAGTTAACAATCACAGGAAGTTCAGTTAGTCTGTTTCCTGTCCGTCTCTCTGTGTATTCCCTCGTACTATTTTGGACTCCACCAAATATTCCGTCAATCTATCCAAGGACTTTAGCGGGGCTGGAGCACATTCTCATATCAGGGAATTAACCCTAATTACAAAATGTTTCAATAATATGCCTAACTTGTAATTCCGTCTTCTATGAAACACACGAGGTTTTCATAAGATTAATATAAAATTCGCAGTGATGTGCTTAAGCTCAGTAGCTCCCCTTAGTAGAATGGCGTAGGATTCCCATCCATTCGATTGCTGCGTTCAAACCCCACCATGACTTCTTTTTTGCCTTTTTAATTTGTTGGACTCAGAGTACCTACTGGGAAGAACCTGAATCGGCGCCTTTTAAGCGCTTTACTCAGCTATCTGAAAAACGTGTTGGGTGCATGGGGCCCTTTCACAGTTGGGGCCCAGGCAGCTGCCTGCTTGCCTTATGGCAAGCTACGCCTCTGGCCTGATGCAATATTATACAGAGGGTTTAACAGCTATGCAAGTATGTTGAAGTTGCATTGTTATGGTGAAATGTTATATGTAATGTAAGACAGTATATTTTTTAATATCATTGTCATAATTCTTGGCCTCTAAATGCTTGGATGTTTTAGTGTTTGACATTGATCAGTATTGGTAGTATGTGTGTCTAAAGTGTAGTTCGATGAACTTAATACATGTTCCATAACATTAATCTTAAAATCTGCCCTTGTTCACTTCATCCTGTGTAGCTAGGAGCCAGAGCTGCTAGGTTGACATCCGTAAGATTGGCAGGATCGATTCCCACCATGTACCAATTTTATTGTTTATTTTTTGGTGTCAGCACCTAGTAGGAAGAACATGCTGTAATTATCCTGATGCAAAATATTATAACAGAGGTTTTAACAGCTATGCAGTATGTTGAAGTTGCATTGTTTATGGTTGAAAAATGTTATATTAATGTAAGACCAGTAATATTTTTAATTATCATTGTCATAATTCTTGGCCTTTCAAATGCTTGGATGTTTTTAGTTATGACTTGATTAGTATTGGTAGTATATGTTGTCTAAGTGTAGTCTGATGAACTATACATTGTTGCTAACATTAATCTAAAATCTGCTTGTCTTTCACTTCATCCTGTGTAGCTGCAGCTGCCAGAGTGCTAGGTTGACAATCCTTAAGATTGCAGGGATCGATTCCCACCATGACCATTTTTTGTTTTCTTTGGTGTGTCAGCACCTATATGAAGAACATTGCTGTATTTTATTCCTGATGCAAATATTATACAGAGGTTTTAACAGCTATGCGATGTTGAAGTGGCATTGTTACGGTTGAAATGTTATATGTAATGAAGACAGTATATTTTTAATATCTTGTCATAATCTTTTGGCCTTTCAATTGCTTGGATGTTTTTAGTATATCACATTGATTAGTATTGGTAGTATGTGTTGTTCTAGTGTAGTCTGATGAACTTATACCTTGTTCATTAACATAACCTAAAATCTGCTGTCTTCACTCATCCTTGTGTAGCTCAGGAGCCAGATGCTAGGTTGACATATAACAAAAAAAAAGAACAACTTATGACCATTTTTAAAGACTTTTTATTTGCATTGCTTTATGAAGCACATTTCACAGCATTTGACATGATATGAACTGTCATTTGGAAACTTAAACTTATAGACCAATTGTACACTTTATTGCTGAAATAGTAACTCAAGCTCTTGTATACCATATAGACACATTTCAATAAAACTACAAAAGATGTAAAATATAGAAAAGATTAGAAAAACACACAAAAGAATTTGAGGCAACATTTCAAACTATGTTCAACTATGTGAACATCAACTATAGAACGACGTGAAAAGCACCGCTGTGGTGAACGTGGAGGTTGGGCGCTGAGGCTGAACAAGAGTGGGCTGGCATCATAGATACCTGGGGCCAAGATTAAGGTGTGGACGAGAAGACACAAGAGTGCGGCCGGAGCAGAGTTAGCAGAGAGCACACAGGTTGTGTGTGAAGCCGAGGCGAGAGCAGGTTTGGGCGAGAGTGGGGCCGGTCGCAAGGGGGCGGTCGCAAGGCGGGGCTGCGCCAGGGGCGAGGGCCTCCATCGCCGCTTGCGGCTTTAATATATTTTTTTCTCCGGAAACGATCGTACTGTTTATGACCCGCTTTCAACGTTGCCGAAAAACTCACCCAAATTTGGCGGAGTCATTCGGATGGCGTGAAAATGTATGTAAATAGACAAATTGGCCACCGCCCAAAACCAAAATGGCTCCACAGCGCCCCCTCCCAAAGTTGACCCCCCATACAAATGAAAACACGCGTTTTGGCCGTAGGCCCAACCCTTGGGTACAGTGAAAAGGGGACATCAGATAAAACCAAAAAACCGCAATTGGAGCGCCACGCCCGGATGCACCGGGAGTCGGCCCATTTTGACTTTCAATTGAAAAAACGGCTGGACTCAACTTATGTTTTAACAAACTATTAGTCCCTGGTTTTCATCCAATTAAATCCTACTTGGCACAGTGCATCTACACATGTTGAACTTCAAGAATCGGCACGGTTTTTGTAAAACATTTCAACGGTCCCCTCATTAACGCCACGGCGAAGAACTGCTTACATTTCGTGTATTTTCTGAAGACAGCTCACGCTCACAGGGCATTGGCCAAACAGAGCTCATATCAAGTCACTAAATGCACCACCCGAAACTTGAAACAGAACGCACCTATTAACATATAGGCTGCTCCAGGACAGCGCCCCCTAGCTATACTTGAAAACTGCCAGTTTGGAATTTTTTTTATACAACTTTTCCAGTATGTTCTAAACACTGTATAAACAAACAATTACATTACAGTCATGTCATATTTCATACAGATGGTGGGCGTGGCCAAAGGAAAATGTCTAAAATGGCACACCTTTTCATAATTCAACATGCACTAAAACAGTGAGCTCATACTTGTGTCACTTGTGCACCACCCAAGCTGGAAACAGAACGCACTATTAGGACCAACCTTCACTACAGTATTTCACCAACTTTTCTATACCTTGAAATTTTGTTGGACGATTTGTATGAAACACGTTGCATGCATATCTACACAATAAAACAAACAAAAATTATTACAGTCATGTCATATTTATAAGATGTGGGCGTGGCCAACGTCAATGTCCAACAATGTAGTGACCATCAGGGCCTTTGCTTATGCTGATGCAGTCAGACCTCGAAGCTAAGCAGGGACGGCCCTGCAAGGACTTGGATGGGAAACCGTTTGGAACACATAAGCCTGGAATTGTGTGTGTGTGTCGAGTGGTTGGTGGTGGTGGCTGATGTTGTTGCAGCTGGTTGCCTCGATGTCATCACAGGTATGGAGTGAATGGAATAATGCAAGAAATTGTAAAAGCACTTTGGGCATCTGGAAAAGCGCTATATAAGACTTAATGGCATTATAATTATTATTAGTTAAACAATGCCACCGTTACGTTTATAAATCGAACATCCATTGGATATTGAGCTCACACTGGGTATTCAACTAATATGCATATAAACCAGCTTCACAGAATGAACTCATTAAAAGACCAAACTTCACCACAGTACCAGCACCACCTATCGAAGATGTGGGGGCGTGGCAAGACGCACAGGGAAGTCATCCATTTTCCACTTTTAATTGGAAATCATCTGGACCTTCATCTTATGTTTAACAAACTTAGTCCCTGGTTTTTCAGCCAAAATCCGCTTCACACCTGGTTAACCAAGAACTCTAGAGGACACGGGGCTACAAAACACGTAGGCTTTTTCACATCACCCTTCGGTTTTCAAAATAGCGCCCCGCTCCAACAAATACATGCCTTTTTCCTGTAACATTTCACAACACTCGCAGCCATTGCGCTCTATCCAATCTGGATCATATTTGGCGGACATAAGGCCAGTTACGGTCTGAATTCAGAGAGCTCAATAACTTGCACGGTGCTCACCACTATAGCGCCCCTAGCTATCCTTGAAATTTTAGTTTTACGATTTATTATGAAACTTTGCAGGTATATTCTACACATTAAAACAAAACAAAAAAATATATACAAACATGCTCTATCTAGCTTTGTTCTCCTGTATATTTAGGGCCCGAGCCGGACGCCAGTCCCGGCAAGGGGACTATTGATTCTGTGTGGTTTCTTATTATTATATTTTTTCTCCGGAAACGATCGTACTTTTGACCGCTCAACGTTGCCGAAAACTCACCAAATTTGGCGGGAGTCATTCGGAGATGGCGTGAAAATGTAATGAAATAAACAAATTGGCCACGCCCCAAAAACAAAATGGCTCCACAGCGCCCCCCTCAAAGTTGGAACCCCCATACAAAATTGAAAACACGCGTTTTTGGCCGTAGGCCCAAACCCTTGGTACGTGAAAGGGACATCAGGATAAACCAAAAACGCAATGGAGGTGCCACGCCGGCATGCACAGGGAGTCGGGCCATTTTTGACTTTCAATTGAAAAAAAAAACGGCTGGACTCAACTTATGTTTTAACGACAAACTAGTCCCTGGTTTTTCATCCCAAATAAAATCATACTTGCACAGTGCATCTACACATGTGAACCTTCAAGAATTTCAGGCACGGTTTGTTGTAAAACATTTCCAACGGTCCCCTCATAACGCCACGGCGAAGAATGCTTACATTTCGCGGTATTTTCGGAAGGGGACAAGCTCACGCTCACAGGCATTGGCCAACAGAGCTCATATTTCAAGTCACTAATGCACCACCCGAAACTGAACAGGAACGCAGCCATTAACATATAGGCTGCTCCAGGGACAGCGCCCCCTAAGCCTATAACCTTGAAAAACTGCAGTTTGGAATTTTTTTATACAACTTTGGCGCAGTATGTTCTAAAACACTGACTCAAACAAACAATACATTACAGTCATGTCATATTTCATACGATGTGGGCGTGGCCAAAGAAATGTCTAAAAAATGCACTTATCCTTCATATTCAACATGCACTTAAAACAGTGGAGCTCATAACTTGTTGTCACTTGTGCACCACCCCAAGTGACAGAACGCACTCATTTTTAGACCAACTTCACTACAGTTATTTCACTCAACTTTCTTATACCTTGAAAATTTAGTTTGGACGATTTGTATGAAACGTTGCATGCAGTATCTACAACAATAAAAAACAAACAAAAAAATAATTACAGTCATGTCATATTTATTAAGATTGTGGGCGTGGCCAAGGTCAATGTCTCAAACAATGTATGTGACCATAGGGCCTTGCTATGCCTGATGCAGTCAGACCTCGAAGCTAAGCACGGGGACGGGCCCCTGCAAGGACTAGGATGGGAAGACCGTTTGGGAACACCAGGAAGCCTGGGAAATGTAGTGTGTGTGTGATGTTGGTTGGTGGTGGCTGATGTGTGCAGACTGGTGCACTCGCTTGTCATTCACCGAGTTATGGAAGTGAATGAATAATGCAAGAAATTGTAAAAGCGGACTTTGAGCATCTGGAAAAGCGCTATATAAGACTAATGCAATTTTAATTATTATTATTAAACAAATGCCACGTTACGTTTATAAATTCGACTCCATTGAGAATATTGAGCTCACCACTGGTATTCACTAAGCACTAAACCAATGTTCACAGGAATGAACTCATTAAAAGACCAAACTTCACCGACATTTACAGCCACCACCTATCGAAGATGTGGGCGTGGCAAGGACGCACAGGAAGCATCCATTTCACTTTTATTGGAAATCCTCTGGACTCATCTTATGTTTTAACAAACTAGTCCCTGGTTTTTTCAGCAAAATCCGTCCACACCTGGTTTAACAGACTCTAGAGAACGGGGCTACAAAACACAGTAGGCTTTTTCACATTCACCCTTCGGTTTCAAATAGCGCCCCGCCTCCCACAAAATACATGCCTTTTTCCTGTACATTTCACAACACCTCGCAGCATGCGCTCTTATCCAATCTGGATTCATATTTTGCTGACATTTAAGGGCCAGTTACGGTCTGATTCAGGAGAGCTCAATAACTGCACGGTGTCACCACGTATAGCGCCCCCTAGCTATACCTTGAAAATTTTAGTTTGTACTCATTTATTATGAACTTTGCAGGTATATTCTACAATTAAAACAAACAAAAAAATATATTTACAACATGCCTCTATCTAGCTTTGTTCTCCTTATATTTAGGCCCGAGCCGGACCGCAAAGAGTCCCGGCAAGGGGACTATTGATTCTGTGTGGGTTTCTTATTATTATTTATTTTTTCTCGGAAACGATCGTACTTTTGACCCGCCTCAACGTTGCGAAACTCACCAAATTTGGCGGAGTCATTCGGGATGCGTTGAAAATGTATGTAAATAGACAATTGGCCACGCACCAAAACAAAAATGAACTCCACAGCGCCCCCTCAAATGACCCCCATTACAAATTGAAAAACCGCGTTTTTGGCCGCCGTAGGCCCAAACCCTGGGTACAGTTGAAAGGACATCAGGATAAACCCAAAAACGCAATTGGAGCGGCCACGCCCGGATGCACAGGGAGTCGGCCATTTGACTGTTCAATTGAAAAAAACGGCTGGGGGGGGGGGAACTCAACTTATGTTTAACGAACTAGTCCCTGGTTTCATCCAAATAAAATCATACTTGGCACAGTGCATCTTACACATGTGAACTTCAAGAATCAGGCACGGTTTGCTAAAACATTTCAACGGTCCCCTCATAACGCCACGGCGTAAGAATGCTTACATTTCGTGTATTTTCAAGCAGCTCACGCTCACAGGCATTGGCCAACCAGAGCTCATATTCAAGTCACTAATGCACCACCCGAAATCTGAAACAGAGACGGCAGCCATTAACAATATAGGCTGCTCCTAGGGACAGCCCCCTAGCTATACCTTGGAAAACATGCAGAATTGAATTTTTATACAACTTTGCCATAATGTTCTTTCTAAACACTGACTAAACAAAACAAATACATTACAGTCATGTTCTATTTCATTCGATGTGGGCGTGGCCAAAGAAATGTCTAAAAAAAGGCACATTATCCTCATTAATTCAAAACATGCACTAAAAACAGTGAGCTCATACTGTGTCACTTGTGCCACCACCCCAAGCTGAACAGAACGCACTCATTTAGGGAACCACTTCACTACAGTATTTCAACCAACTTTTTCTATACCTTGGGAAAATTTTTAGTTTGGACGATTTGTATAAACGTTGATGCATATTCTACACAATAAAACAACAAAAATATATTACAGTCATGTCATATTTTATAAGATGTGGGCGTGGCCAAGGTCAATGTCTCAACAATGTATGTGACCATAGGGCCTGTTGCTATGCCTGATGCAGTTCAAGACCCGGTAAGCTAAGCGGGGACGGCCCTGCAAGGACTAGGATGGGAGCCGTTTGGGAACCCAGGAAGCCTGGAAATGTAAGTGTGTGTGTGAGTGGTTGTGGTGGTGGCTGATGTGTGCGACTTGCGTTGCCTCGCTTGTCATCACCGATTTATTTGGAGTGATGAATAATGAAGAAATTGTAAAGCGACTTTGAGCCATCTGGAAAAGCGCTATATAAGACTTAATGCATTTATAATTATTATTATTAACAATGCCACGTTATCGTTTATATAATCGAACATCCATTGGAATATTGAGCTCACACTGGTATCACTAATGCCACTAAACCAAGCTTCAAAGAATGAACTCATTTAAAAGACCAACTTTCACCACAGTTAACAGCACCACCTATCGAAGATGGTGGGCGTGGCAAGGACGCACAGGAAGTCATCCATTTTCACTTTTAATTGGAAATCCATCTGGACTCATCTATGTTTAACAAAACTAGTCCCTGGTTCAGCAAAATCCGCTCACACCTGGTTTAAACAACTTCTAGAGACCACGGGGCTTACAAAACACCAGTAGGCTTTTTCCACATTCACCTTCGGTTTCAAATAGCGCCCCGCTTCCACAAAAATACATGCCTTTTTCCTGTACATTCACAACACCTCGCAGCCATGCGCTCTATCCAATCTGGATCATATTTGGCTGAATAGGCCAGTTACCGTCTGAATTCAGAGAGCTCAATAACTTGCACGGTCTCACCACTATAGCCGCCCCCTAGATACCTTGAAAATTTAGTTTGTTACGATTTATAATGAAACTTTGCAGGTGATATTCTACACATTAAAACAAACAAAAAAATATTATTACAACATGCCTCTATTCTAGGCTTTGTTCTCCTTATAATTTAGGCCGAGCCGGGACGCACAAGTCCCGGCAAGGGATATTGGCATCTGTGTGGTTTCCTTATTTATATATTTCTCCGGAACGATTCGTGACTTTTGACCCGCACTCAACGTTGCCGAAAACTCACCAAATTTGGCGGGTCATCGGGATGGCGTGAAAATGTATGTAATAGACAAATTGGCCACGCCCAAAACAAAATGGCTCCACAGCGCCCCCTCAAAGTTGACCCCATACAAATGAAAACACGCGTTTTGGCCGTAGCCCAAACCCTTGGGTACAGTGAAAGGGGACATCAGGATAAACCAAAAACGCAATTGGAGCGCCACGCCCGGATGCACAGGGAGTCGGCCATTTTGACTTTCAATTGAAAAACGGCTGGACTCAACTTATGTTTTAACGAACTAGTCCTGGTTTTTCATCCAAATAAAATCATACTTGGCACAGTGCATCTACACATGTTGAACTTCAAGAATCAGGCACGGTTTGTAAAACATTTCAACGGTCCCTCATAACGCCACGGCGAAGAATGCTTACATTTCGTGTATTTTCGAAGACAGCTCACGCTCACAGGCATTGGCCAACAGAGCTCATATTCAAGTCACTAATGCACCACCCGAAACTGAACAGAACGCAGCCATTAACATATAGCTGCTCCAGGGACAGCGCCCCTAGCTATACCTTGAAACTGCAGTTGGAATTTTTTTTACAACTTTGCAGTATGTTCTAAACACTGATCAAAAAAACAATACATTACAGTCATGTCATATTTCATACGATGTGGGCGTGGCAAAGAAAATGTCTAAAAAATGGCACATTATCCTCATAATTCAAACATGCACTAAACAGTAGCTCATACTTGTGTCACTTGTGCACCCCCAAGCTGAACAGAACGCACTCATTTTTAGACCAACTTCACTACAGTATTTCACCAACTTTCTATACCTGAAAATTTTAGTTTGGACGATTTGTATGAAACGTTGCATGCATATTTACACAAAAAAAAACAAAAAATATATTCAGTCATGTCATATTTTATAAGATGTGGGGTGGCCAAGGTCAATGTCTAACAATGTATGTGACCATAGGGCCTTTGCTATGCCTGATGCAGTCAGACCTCGGAAGCTAAGCGGGGACGGCCCTGCAAGGACTAGGATGGGAGACCGTTTGGGAACACCAGGAAGCCTGGAATGTAGTGTGTGTGTGAGTGGTTGGTGGTGGTGGCTGATGTGTGCAGACTGGTTGCCTCGCTTGTCATCACCGAGTATGGAGTGAATGATAATGCAAGAAATTGTAAAAGCGACTTTGAGCATCTGGAAAAGCGCTATATAAGACTAATGCATTATAATTATTATTATAACAATGCACGTTATCGTTTATAAATCGAACATCCATTGGAATATTGAGCTCACACTGGTATCACTAATGCACTAAACCAAGCTTCACAGAATGAACTCATTAAAAGACCAACTTCACCACAGTACAGCACCACCTATCGAAGATGTGGGCGTGGCAAGGACGCACAGGAAGTCATCCATTTTCACTTTTAATTGGAAATCCATCTGGACTCATCTTATGTTTTAACAAACTAGTCCCTGGTTTTTCAGCAAAATCCGCTCACACCTGGTTTAACAGACTCTAGAGACACGGGGCTACAAAAACAGTAGGCTTTTTCACATTCACCCTTCGGTTTCAAATAGCGCCCCGCTCCACAAAATACATGCCTTTTTCCTGTACATTTCACAACACCTCGCAGCCATGCGCTCTATCCAATCTGGATCATATTTGGCTGACATAAGGCCAGTTACGGTCTGAATTCAGAGAGCTCAATAACTGCACGGTGCTCACCACTATAGCGCCCCCTAGCTATACCTTGAAAATTTAGTTTGTACGATTTATATGAAACTTTGCAGGTATATTCTACACATTAAAACAAAAAAAAAATATATTACAACTGCCTCTATCTAGCTTTGTTCTCCTTATATTTAGGCCGAGCCGGACGCAGTCCCGGCAAGGGACTATTGATTCTGTGTGGTTTCTTATTATTATATTTTTTCTCCGGAAACGATCGTACTTTTGACCCGCTCAACGTTGCCGAAAACTCACCAAATTTGGCGGAGTCATTCGGATGGCGTGAAAATGTATGTAAATAGACAATTGGCCACGCCCAAACAAATGGCTCCACAGCGCCCCTCAAAGTTGACCCCCATACAAATGAAAACACGCGTTTTTGGCGTAGGCCCAAACCCTTGGGTACAGTGAAAGGGACATCAGGATAAACCAAAACGCAATTGGAGCGCCACGCCCGGATGCACAGGGAGTCGGCATTTTGACTTTCAATTGAAAAAACGGCTGGACTCAACTTATGTTTTAACGAACTAGTCCCTGGTTTTTCATCCAAATAAAATCATACTTGGCACAGTGCATCTACACATGTTGAACTTCAAGAATCAGGCACGGTTTGTAAAACATTTCAACGGTCCCCTCATAACGCCACGGCGAAGAATGCTTACATTTCGTGTATTTTCGAAGACAGCTCACGCTCACAGGCATTGGCCACAGAGCTCATATTCAAGTCACTAATGCACCACCCGAAACTGACAGAACGCAGCCATTAACATATAGGCTGCTCCCAGCCTACCTCATCTACACATGTTGGTCACTGCATACTCAACAGTGACCAATGACCTGACAGTCACATGCGCCTCAGTCAGAGCTTTCCGAAGATGTATAACATGTGGGTGTTAAGTTAACCACTCCACTTATTATGCCTCAGCAAAGTGGCGAACAGCGCCACCTGCTGGCTTAAGATGGCTTTTAAGTGGCTTGTAGTGACCCGCCCATCCTCCGTGAAAATAGCCAGAGTTCTTAGCCTAACAGCAAGCTGGTCTCGGTCAGAGTTTCTCCTGAAATTCATCAATTTCCCCCTTTATTCACAACAGCCACACTTTTAGACTCATACATAGTTTTACTACCCCTCTGTTACAGAAAGAAGCTGTAATTTGAACGTTTTTGCCTCCAAATCAGGTTTTTTGGAAAGTACAATCACAGGAAGTTCAGATAGGCTGTTTCCTGTCCGTCTCTCCGTTTATTCCTCGTACTATTTTGGTCTCACCAAAATATTCCGTCATCTATCGAGACTTTTGTGGGGCTGGAGCACCTTCTCAGATCTTTGGGCGCCCAGGGAATTAGCCCTAATTACAAAATGTTTCAATAAATATTGCCTGAACTGTAATTCCGTTTTCTGTGAACACACGAGTGTAACTGTTTCATAAGATTAATATAAATCCGCAGTGTTGTTGCTTAAGCTTGTATAGCTCCATTAGTACAGAGCCGGGTTCCCATCCATTAGATTGCCGGTTCAAACCCCACAGTGGCTTCTTTTTTTTTTCTTATTATTTGTGACTTCGTACCTACTGGGAAGAACCTGAATCGGCGCGTATGGCCCCACCCTCACTAAAAACTGGGAAATGACCCACACATTGTCCAAGCCTAGACTACATGAGCGCAAGGCGTTTCATAAGATATTTGTCAGTTCGGTTGTAAAAGTGTCTGTGCTTGTCTAGCTCTGTTCATAGAGTGCAGGGTTTGCAACCATTAGATTGCCAGTTCAAACCCAACCATGACTTTTTTTTTTTAATGAATATTTTATTAAATCCTCATTAATAACGAGGAAAGAACAGTTTCAAAATATGTGGCATTACACAGAAAGAAATGTGGGGACAGTAGGGAAACACTTGACACAAAACTGGGGAGGGTGTCGAAAACTCCGTGAACATAGCCAGAGTTCTTATTCTGGCAGCATGATGGCCTCTGTCAGAGTTTCTCCTGAAAATCGCCATTTTTCCCAATTCCCCCTTTTTTCACAACAGGCACACTTTTAGGCTCATACGTATTTATACTACCCCTCTGTTACAGAAAGAAGCTGTAATTTGAACGTTTTTGCCTCCAAAATCAGATTTTTTGGACAGTACAATCACAGGAAGTTCAGTTAGTCTGTTTCCTGTCCGTCTCTCTGTGTATCCCTCGTACTATTTTGGACTCACCAAAATATTCCGTCATCTATCAAGACTTTAGCGGGGCTGGAGCACATTCTCATATCAGGGAATTAACCCTAATTAACAAAATGTTTCAATAAATATTGCCTGAACTGTAATTCCGTCTTCTATGAACACACGAGTGTTTCATAAGATTAATATAAAATTCGCAGTGATGTTGCTTAAGCTTCAGTAGCTCCCTTAGTAGAATGCAGGATTCCCATCCATTAGATTGCTGGTTCAAACCCCACCATGACTACTTTTTTTGCCTTTTTATTTGTGACTCAGTACCTACTGGGAAGAACCTGAATCGGCGCCTTTAAGCGCTTACTGCAGCTATCTGAAAAACGGGTTGGTGCATGGGGGCCCTTCACAGTTGGGGCCAGGCAGCTGCCTGCCTTGCCTTATGGCAAGCTACGCTCTGCTGATGCAAATATTATACAGAGGTTTAACAGCTATGCAGTATGTTGAAGTTGCATTGTTATGGTTGAAATGTTATATGTAATGTAAGACAGTATATTTTTAATATCATTGTCATAATTCTTGGCCTTTCAATGCTTGGATGTTTTTAGTATATGACATTGATTAGTATTGGTAGTATATGTGTCTAAGTGTAGTCTGATGAACTTATACATTGTTTCATAACATTAATCTAAAATCTGCTGTCTTTCACTCATCCTGTGTAGCTCAGGAGCCAGAGTACTAGGTTGACATCCATAAGATTGCAGGATCGATTCCCACCATGACAATTTTTATTTTTTATTTTTGGTGTCAGCACCTAGTAGGAAGAACATGCTGTATTTTATCCTGATGCAAATATTATACAGAGGTTTAACAGCTATGCAGTATGTTGAAGTTGCATTGTTATGGTTGAAATGTTATATGTAATGTAAGACAGTATATTTTTAATATCATTGTCATAATTCTTGGCCTCTAAATGCTTGGATGTTTTTAGTGTTTGACATTGATTAGTATTGGTACTACGTTTGTCTAAGTGTAGTCTGATGAACTTATACATTGTGTCATAACATTAATCTAAAATCTGCTGTCTTTCACTCATCCTGTGTAGCTCAGCTGCCAGAGTGCTAGGTTGACATCCTTAAGATTGCAGGATCGATTCCCACCATGACCATTTTTGTTTTCTTTTGGTGTCAGCACCTAGTATGAAGAACATGCTGTATTTTATCCTGATGCAAATATTATACAGAGGTTTAACAGCTATGCAGTATGTTGAAGTTGCATTGTTATGGTTGAAATGTTATATGTAATGTAAGACAGTATATTTTAATATCATTGTCCTAATTCTTGGCCTTTCAATGCTTGGATGTTTTTAGTATATGACATTGATTAGTATTGGTAGTATGTGTGTCTAAGTGTAGTCTGATGAACTTATACCTTGTTTCATAACATTAACCTAAAATCTGCTGTCTTTCACTCATCCTGTGTAGCTCAGGAGCCAGAGTGCTAGGTTGACATATAACAAAAAAAGAACACTTATGACATTTTTAAAGACTTTTTATTGCATGCTTTATGAAGCACATCACAGCATTTTGACATGATATGAACTGTCATTGAAACTTAAACTTATAGACCAATTGTACACTTTATTGCTGAAATAGTACTCAAGCTCTTTGTATACCATATAAGACACATTTCAATAAACTACAAATATGTATATAGAAAAGATTAGAAAAACACACAAGATAGAATGAGCACATTTCAACTATGTTCAACTATGTTGAAATCAACTATAGAACGAGTGAAAAGCACCGCTGTGGTGAACGTGAGGTTGGGCGCTGAGGCTGAAGCAAGAGTGGGCTGGCATCATAGATACCTGGGGCAAGAGTAAGGTGTGACGAAGGCAAGACAAGAGTGGGCCGGAGCAAGAGTTAGCAGAGAGCACACAGGTTGTGTGTGAAGCCGAGGGGAGAGCAGGTTTGGGCGAGAGCGGGGGCGGTCGCAAGGGGGGGCGGTCGCAAGGGGGGCTGCGCCAGGGGCGAGGGCCTCCATCGCCGCTTGCGGCTTTAATTATTATTATGTTTCTTTCTTTCTTTCTTCTTTCCTCCCACGGAAACTGGATTTTGACCCCCTGAACATGCACGAAAAGTCAATTAAATTCACCGAAAAATCCGGTCCGGTGAAAAATTATGAAAAAATGGGGTTCACATTTGGCTCATGCAAATGACACAACAGCGCCACCTGCAAAATTGCAAAAAACATTTGATGAGCCGGAGCCTCAACGAACTTTGGCGGACAGTCACGCCGTTCAGCACAAACATTGTTCAAGTGATGACCAGCAAAAAACATTATTGTGGCCCCACCCCTGACAAACAGGAAGTCCCCTATTTTGAGTGTAAAAATGAGGCCGCGTTTACGCTCATGTCGCATTTGAACGAACTCAGCCTAGGGCGTTTGTCCGAATGAGCTACTGATCACTTCTAACTCATCTACACATGATGGGGATCAAAAGTTATCCAAAGAATTGTGCTATCTTTTGCGGTTTCCATCCAGTGGAGCCCCAAAATTGACCTTTATTTTGGCAAATTTTCACACATCAAAAATGCCTCCTATTTGCACAAAACAACTCAGATTTGAACCAAAACTTAAACACTTACTGCCCTTCACATCTGAATGGATTAAAGGAGGAACGGTGGTCGTGGACACTATAGCGCCCCTACAGAGTGAAAATATGTTTTTGCATTGAAGCCAAAAAATTAGTTTCTCCAAATTGTGTGAGCTTTGGCAGAGACATAGCTTATGGGATCCCAAACCAAAAAGTCAATGACACCCATGCCCTATTTTGTACAGTATTCTCATGGCGATGCCCATATGGCTAATGTTAATCCAATTGGAGAGGCACACAACTCTCCCATTCTTCAAGAATTCAATACCGACATGCAAACTTGTGCATTTGACACATTCTTTATTTCTTGCCCATTCAAAAAATCCATGGGAGCCACTAAAATGTCCAAAACAGCGCCACCTATCTATACGTTGAAGAATGCAGTTTCAATTTTTTTTTTGCAAACGTTGTAAGAACATTCGTATCACTTCATCAAGTAAAAAATTGCATTATAGACATATCCTATTTTGAAAGATGTGGGTGCTGCAAGGGTAAATGTGTCTCCCATGCCATTGGCTCCATTATAATACATATGTGCATGTAATCCCTTACTCACTGGATACTCTGCAGTGACCAAAGACCCTGCCAGTCACATGCGCCTTAGTTAGAGCTTTCAGAAATGTATAATATGGCAACCGCTACCCTTATTAGGCCCGAGCGCCATACATGGCGTAAGGGCCTATTGTTCCTGCAACGCAGTCTGGACCTCTGCGGCCAATCACGCACACAACAGACATGACAGCGACCAATGACCCCGACAAACACATAGCTCTTGGTCAGAGCTTTCCAAACGTGTATAATGTGTGGTGGGCGGGAACACGGCTATATTGTTTTTGTAAAAATATTATTATTAGGCCCGAGCGCCATACATGGCGTAAGAGCCTATTGTTCCTGCAACGCAGTATGGACCTCTGCGGCCAATCACGCACACAACAGACACGACAGCGACCAATGACCCTGACAAACGCATAGCTCTTGGTTAGAGCTTTCCAAACGTGTATAATGTGTGGTGGGCGAGAACCCGGCTATATTGTTTTTGTAAAAAATATTATTATTATTATTTTTCTTTCTTTCTTTCTTCTTTCCTCCACGGAAACTGGATTTTGACCCCCTGAACATGCACGAAAAGTCAATTAAAATTCACCGAAAAATCCAGTCCGGTGAAAAATTTATGAAAAAATGGGGTTCACATTTGGCTCATGCAAAATGACACAACAGCGCCACCTGCAAAATGCAAAAAAACATTTGATGAGCCGGAGCCTCAACAAACTTTGGCGGACAGTCACGCCGTTTGGCACAGACATTGTTCAAGTGATGACCAGCAAAAAACATTATTGTGGCCCCACCCCTGACAAACAGGAAGTCCCCTATTTTGAGTGGAAAAATGAGGCCGCATTTACGCTCATGTCGCATTTGAACGAACTCCTCCTAGGGCGTTTGTCCAAATGAGCTACTGATCACTTCTAACTCATCTACACATGTTGGTCACTGCATACTCGGCAGCGACCAATGACCTTGACGGTCACGTGCGCCTTTGTCAGAGCTTTCCCACAATGTGTGTGGGGTCAAGGCAACCACTCCACTTATTAAGCCCTTGCAAGTTGGCACAACAGCACCACCTGCTGTCTCATGCCTGAGCACAACAGCGCCACCTTTTGGCTTAAGTTGGCTTAAGATGGCTTCTAAGTGGCATGTGACCCGCCCTTCCATCGTCAAAATAGCCAGAGTTCTTCTTCTGGCAGCATGTTGGCCTCTGTCAGAGTTTCTCCAGAAAATCGTCCATTTTTCCCAAATTCCCCCTTTATTCACAAAAGCCACACTTTTAGACTCGTACATAGTTTTACTACTCCTCTGTCACAGAAAAAAGCTTTAATTTTTACGTTTTTTGCTCCAATTTCAGCTTTTTTGGACTGTACAATCACAGGAAGTTCAGTTTGGCTGTTTCCTGTCCGTCTCCCTGTGCGTTCTTCCTACTAAATGGGCCTGATCAAAATATTGTTTCACCCATCGAGGTTGCTGAATGGCTGAAGCATCCTCTCAAATATTTGTCTCCCTGCCGAGTTCACTCTAATTATAAAATGATTCAATTTTTTTATTTTTTTTTATTTATTGGTTTATTTGGTCGGGACAGTGCATGTTAATGAACATACATGGGTCTCATGCATGTAAACAAGCCACACCGGATTGTAGCCTTGGGCTAATTTGCATCCGTCGTCCCCCATGCGCACTCTCACACGCACTCTCATTCATCCTGGCCTATTGTACATGTTTTTAGTGGTAGGGGAAACCGGAGTACCCGGAGGAAACCTACGCAGACACGGGGAGAACATGCAAACTCCACACAGAAAGGCCCCGTCCAGGTGGGAATTGAACCCAGGACCTTCTAGCTGTGAAGCACGAGCACTAACCGCTGTACTACCGTGCCGCTGTACTACCGTGCGGCAATTAATCTTGCCTGAACTGTAAAGCCATCTCTCCGTTTTCTGCAAATGCATGAGCTCAGTGCTTTTATAATATTAATCCAAGGTCCTCTCAGCTACAGCTGCTGTAGCTCCATTAGTAGAGCGCTAGACTCACAATCACAAGTTTGCTGGATCAATTCCCACCCAAACCATTTTTTTTTTACTGGCCACCTACTGGGAAGAACATTAATCGGCTTCTATGGTCCCACCCTCATTAAAAACAAAGAAAGAACAGTTTAGAAATACTTGTTTGGACTCTGCGCACACTCAACTCTGATGTCCTCTTGTCCTTGTTTAGCTCTATTGGTAGAGTTAGGTCAACATTATTTTTAAGTATTTATTATGTTTTTTTTTTACCGTAATGCTAACTTTAATCATTAAATGATTACATTTATTACAAGTCCAGAGATGCATCAGCAACTTGCATCTCTGGACTTTTAATACATTTGGAACTTTGGAAAAGCAGAAATACTTTATTGATGATGTAATATGTAGTTAGCTTGTAAATGACTCTAGCAACTATTTTAAATGTGTTGGCCTAATTACTAAGTATTTTTAGAAAAATGTAAATGTCAACAAAATGTAATCATTTAATGATTAAAGTTAGCATTACGGTAAAAAAAATTAAATAAAAAACTTAAAAACCTAACCAGGATTTGTAACTAGGAACCCGCCGCATCACAGTCAGGGACTCTATCAATAAAGCTAAACAGGGACAGGTTGTAACAACTTCTTGTAGCTTTTAGTAGAAGCTTTTAACACTGGAGAAAATGTGCTCGGTTCAGGTGGGAGTTAAGAGGTTAAAAGCAGAAGATTTTCAGCTTGCTTCAGGATTTAATTCTTTTGAATCGTTTGATTAGGCCTATGGTGCTAAATGCCAACATTCCTAACCCTGCAAAGATAAAAAGCCACTGAAAGGTACAAAAGTGGACAAATAAATATTTTTATCGTCATAACTTGATTGTGGAGTTGTATCAAAAGTGTCGAAGCCGTACTTGAACCTGGGTCCTCCTACACCAGAGACTAGCACCGTATCATTGAGCTATAATCCCACAGAGAATTTGGCCGGTCTTTTCTAAATTAGTGGGCTACTGCGTGATACTTTCACGTTTTATAACTATGTTTCGAGCAACTATGTTTCTATGCATATACATAGTATATGCACAGTATATGCATAGAAACATTTCCCCCAAAAACTGGGGGGAAATGTCGAAGACAATCGAGAAAATGGAGGGGGAAAAATGACCTGAAATGACCTCTCTCCTCAAGTGCCATTCTGGACCTATTTTCCAACCAGAGATTTAAAGACAAGTAGCGCACATCAGGCCATCATTGGTATGGAGATGTAGCTCAGTGATAGTGTGCTGGTCGCTGATGCAAGAGGTTGCCAGTTCAAACACGGCACATAGCACTTTAGAATGCTTTCTCTTTTCACATGGGCCGCTGCACACATTGTCTGAGCCTGATACAACTCCACAATTAGCAGCAAGTTATGTAGACACAATTATGTATTTGTCCATTTTTCTACCTTTCACTGCCTTTTCCCTCTTTACTCGTGCAGACCATTGCAGACACTATTCTCTGCTGGATTGGACTGCACCAACTTCAACTAAAGCAGAGGGGTGTTCCACTTAAACACCCTGTGGTTAGTTCAACGTCAAATAGTATCTTCCTGCCAAAATAATTAAAAGTTTGATGTAACTTTTTTTCCTGATTTTAATATACCACTCATTATGTTTTATACATTTACCTGACAGTTACGCTTGTGGTACTTACTTTATATCTGGAACAGCAGCCCGGGTTACTGCTGCAACCCAGTTAAAGCCTTTCCACCATGAATGGCGCAACTGTGCATCTGTTATTAATGCATCATTTAATTCTTTCAACCCAAAAGCACCACAACTGAGCGGCCCACCGGGAAACGTCTGCACTCTCCCAATTACCCAGCACGCCATTGCGCTCCTCTCTGCTGTAGGCTCCTTCCTCTCGATAAACCTGCTTCCTCTCGCAAAAAAAAACATGCAAAAAACTTGCCGGGGCAAGGGCTAGCGGGCACAAGAGTGAGGCCGGGTTGGTCTAAGCCCGAGGCAAGAGCAGGTTTGGGCGAGAGCGAGCGGGGGCGGTCGCAAGGGGGGGGCGGTCGCAAGGGGGGCAGTCGCAGGGGGCGGTGCCAGGGGCGAGGGCCTTGATCGCCGCTTGCGGCTTTAATTTTTATTGTTTTTTGTTCTGTTGTTTTGGATTTTAATTTGAAAATCGGTAAAACAAAAACACTTTCATTCTGAAACGAAAAAATGAATTATACTTGTGTAGTTGCAGAAATTACTAATAACGGAAATCAAGCACGGTAGTACAGCGGTTAGTGCTTGTGCTTCACAGCTAGAAGGTCCGGGTTCGTTTCCCACCAAGGCCGGGGCCTTTCTATGTGGAGTTTGCATGTTCTCCCCGTGACTGCGTAGGTTTCCTCCGGGTACTCCGGTTTCCCCTACCACTAAAAACATGTACAATAGGTCAGGATGAATGAGAGTGTATTTGAGAGTGCGCATGGGGGACGACGGATGGAAATTAGCCCAAGGCTGCAATCCGGTGTGGCTTGTTCATTAACTTGCACTGTCCCTACCACATAAACAACATAAAAGTCAATCAAATTTTGGTGATTTATTATAAGCAGTAGAAAATGATCATTTGTGAATAGCAAATGAATAAAACAATAAAAATACAAGTGAGACTGAGAAGACAATAATGTGATCACACCAAAATCCAAGTCTGAGGTTTCTTCTCCTTAATTTCCAGTTATAGTCAAACCAGCAGATAGACACACAGTAAGATTAGCAACATTCCTAAGGAAACAATAAAACACAAGAAGGTCAGATTTACGGTTGTGTTCTGTTTCTGAAGTCGGAAACCAGACCAGACAGGTCATGATCTCTCCTCAGTGTTTATCCAAAAGTTTCAGATAGGAGAAAAACAAAGTTCAGTAGTTTAGTGTGTGACACACCAAGATGATTATATTCAAAACACAATGACAATTATTCAATAAGATTATGCAGATAATACATTTTCAATCACACTTGGTACACAGACCAAAATCCCTGTGAAAAAAAACATTAGAATATTGTTAAAGCCACACTGCGTAACATTTTCCCCATTAAAAATATTGAAATACAAGCATTTATTTTATGTCAGATATTTTCATAATTGAAAAATACCTCATAAATGCACAAACAAGTGCCTTTGCTGTGAGCAGCTCAGCTCTCCTAAGACATGACTGTCACTTTACTAGGAGTGGGTACGTCTCCAGCTCGTCTCCATGGATATGTGGACTAAAGTCAGCAGAATTTGAGATTTAAACAGGTTAGGTTTGTTAGAGGATAACATTAAATCGCTATTTATCATACTGGGTCAAGCTGTACAGTCGTACTATCTCTGTCATAGCCCTGATTATGGGCTCAGGCGCCCACTCTCAGCCACTGAATGTTTTGCTTGCGTATTAGTGTGACGCTCTTAGACGGTATTTACCCCTCTTCTGTGGAAGCATAGACAGACTTCAATGGTGTGACTAGCGCAATGTCTCGAAGTTCATGTCTCCGGGTCCCGTAATGACGGTAAATAAACTTCTCCTGTATAAGACATCCAGACTGCTGCCTATTCTTCACCAATCCTCTCCGGCACTTTTGTTATTTCCCTAACAAGGTTCTCATGCTAATCAATTATTTGATTAGCCACTGCATTCTCTGTGTTGAACTGGTCATTAGGAGCATATTTTGTACTGATGGCAAGAGTATAGTCCAAAAAGTTACGGGAGTGTACCTTTAAGTTTAAGACTGGAAAATGTAAGTCTGTAATGTGGATCTCCACATTACAGACTTAATGTGGATCTCCACATTACAGACTTAATGTGGATCTCCACATTACAGACTTAATGTGGATCTCCACATTACAGACTTGCACAAATGTGAGAAAAATAGCCATTGAACTTAATAAATCTATGGATAAACAATAATTAAATATGTGACTGTGAAGATATTAATGGTATGAAAATCAATCAAATGTAGTTTTGCCTATGGTCCCTTAAGTTGAAGAAAAACATGCTGTCCTCCCTGTGTCAACAGTGTTACGTAAGGTTTGCCGTCTAGCACTTCTCGTGATGGACTCGGCAACAATAAAGCTCTTTCCTGTCTACTTATTGTTGAGAAACCCTGAGGGTGAATGGAGAAGGAGGTCACCGACATGGAGTCAACAAGACAGCTGTTTGAATAGGATAGATGCACATGTAACACTTAAGACTGGAGAGGTCAACGCTTTTCTGACATGGGTCTTTCCTAAGTAGGGCTGAGTACCATAACCTTTTATTTTTTCCAATACCAGTACTTTAACGATACTTATTTTTCGATGCCGATACTTCAACTAACTATACTAAAATATTTGTCGTCAAGAACCAGATAACAGAACAATAATGTGTGGATGATATGCAAATGTACAATATCAGGTTCATCTCCAATGTCAGGAAATGTGTGCAAAATGGGGAATAAATTGGGGGAAATGGTGGGGGGGGTCTCCTATCCAAATACCGACCAGGCCCTTCCCTGCTTAGCTTCCAAGGTCTGATGGGATCGGGCAGAGTAAAGGCGGTATGGCTACAGTGTGTCCATTAATTTCATTGCATGTCATGAAGGGAAACTAAAAGGTCGTTTTCACTGCCATTGCCACTGCCGCCTGTAGAGGGAGTTCCATGCCAAACTCCAACCGATGCTGGTCCATGTGCCATTACCGTGTTATCCTCACAAACATTGCTTTAAATGATAAGACTTCGAAAAGGCGTGCTGAGGCACCAAAAGGTCCTAAATATGTCTTAAATATAGATATGTTCCTTTTTGAGATGATTCTGAGGTCATAGGACTCATGCATTTTAATGGCCATGACACTTCCTTCAAAAGAATGGCATTTTTTGGATGGAAAAAAATCTAATTGCAGTATCTCTGACAAGTATTACAAATGCTAACTAGAGTTGTATTTTGTTTCTAAAGTGGGTTAACAGGTCTTAAAAACCCATGGAGACGGCTCCTTTGGAGAAGGCTTATCAGGTGCAATTTGACCATGAACATTTGTTTTAATTGACTGACAAAAGAAAATGTGGTAAATTTGTAAACAAAGCCATCAAAGAAAGATTTTGAAATACATTGAATCACACGAGAGACGCCTGTAAAACAGAAAACATGTTTCTACCATCACTCCTTGTCCATCTGCAGATCTATCTTTACTGAATTAATAATTCATCGTCCCTTTGGCAGCAGCTAAAGCCGCCTGAGTCTGGCTCACACACTGCACTGGTGTGACAAGACCAATGGCCGCTGGCTGCTCTGCTTTGCGATGACGACACTGGAGGCCGCCATTGCTGTAGTACCGCCATATACCCGCTAGGCCCCATTGGAATGCATTGGACTTTAGACACGTTAAAAACAACTTTAATGCCCGGACTTGTGTACAGCTAGATATTCCTCCTGTGATTACGCTGGGTTAGACACAATCAGAGGCACCGGGCTGGTTATGGTAGGATACATTTTAGAAATCTCCTACTTAACGGGGGTCGGACTGTTAGCATTGGAGCTGCGCGAGCTACACGTCACACAAGGGCCGAGTCTAGAGTGAAGATCCCGCCCTTATGCCCTTATTAGGAACATGCTTCGTCAGAGCTGGGGAGGAGGAGTCTGTAAATCCGCCATGAATTCCCCTCGAACGTGGTCATTGTGGTAAACGGGGAGGAGTGAGTATTGACGGTCTATTAATAATATGTCTATGGACAAGACCCCGGGTGAGGGCTCTGAGCCCACTGTACCCAGAGGGACATGTTAATTACAGTTACAGTTACAGTTATAGTTACAGTTACAGTTACAGTTATAATTACAGTTATAGTTATAGTTACAGTTATAGTTACAGTTATAGTTACAGTTACAGTTATAGTTATAGTTATAGTTACAGTTACAGTTATAGTTACAGTTATAGTTATAGTTATAGTTACAGTTACAGTTATAGTTATAGTTATAGTTACAGTTACAGTTACAGTTATAGTTACAGTTACAGTTAGGGATGTCAAGATTAACCGGTTTTACGATTACCACGATTATAAAAGGACGCGGTAGGTTATCCGTAAGAATTTCAGAAGCCACGGTTTACCGCGGAAATTTTCACGCTGACTAACGAGCCGCTGACGCCATAAACAGCGTAAACTCACCGGTAGTTGAGCAAGGCAGAAGGACGCTCTCCTCCAGTGTTGTATCCACCCAAAAACGATTGAAGTCAGCAGAGTGGGACCTCTTTAGGATCCAAAAGATGACCAAGGCGTTGTTGTTGTTGTTGATGGAACATCCGTTATGCAAATCCTGTCGTCAGAAAGTTGCAGCAAAAGGCGCTGATATGGCTACGTCGAACAGGGGTGGCGCCAGGGGGGGGCTAGGGGGTGCTTGAGCACCCCCTGAGATTGCCAAAGCACCCCCAAAGCACCCCCAAAGCTTGTGGCCACTAAATCAAAGGAGCACTAGTTATCTCTAGAAACATCCCTCGGATGTTTAACATGAAAAGGAGTGAGTAGGACAGGCTTAATTCCAGCTAAAGGACGGGGCTTTGTCCGAGGCCCAGTGTGATGTTAATGCGGCTGTGCGTCAGAGCGCACGCTCGGCGACAGCAGGAGTCGGGCTGAGCCTGACTGCAGGGTCATTATACAGTCGTTCATAATTTGATCAATGAGCTGAAGTTAGACTGATGTTATAAAGTGCTTCTCTGCTTCTCTGGCTCTCACACAAATCAGAGGATATTATTGTGCACTTTTGATACAGCGACGTGAGCGCGGCGGAACCTACAGCACAAGAACAGACCGAGTCCTCCAGCAGCGAGACAAAGTCTGGACGAGGAAATTACGCACACCGCGGAAAAAGTTCACTTAAGTCATGAGCGCGTTGCCCTTCTCTCACGTCGTGGGCATCCGTCTGATAATCAGCTCAACTTTAACACTAACTGTGTTCGAGATAGAAGCGGCTCTAGGATGCAGATGTGAGGGGAGATTACGACATGAGAGCAGAGCCACTATTCACGAGGACCTGCTCCTCTGGCCTCACGTCCTCCCACGACGCCTTTGCAGCCCAACACTGCTGTTCCGTTCTCTCGGACGCCGAAAATTACGCATTTGCGGGTGCACGCGCGTTTGTTATGTATGTTATGTTGTCTAATTGGCCCAAAAATGAAATTTTTGTGAGCACCCCCAAGAAAGCCCTCAGCACCCCTAAGCACCCCTGGGACAAATGTCTGGCGCCGCCGCTGACGTCGAATATAAACAACATCTTGGAGATAATCCTTCGCCGTAAATGTCCAGGTCAAGGTAACGAACTGCATACTTCCCAAAAAAGTTGTCCAAATGTTGGGAAATAGCCGCCACTGGCTCAGGATGTAAACAAAAACTAACGCGCTCCGCTCTGCTTCAGCGTAACAGAAAGGAAAGTGAAACCGCGCATATGTGGAAATCAGCTGTTCAAAAGAGTCTCCTTAGTCATTTTGTAAACACATGTCATTCTCTGTCATCAAAACATCTGACAAATAATTAAGCAGCAGCAGAACTTTAGAGAACAGGAAACCCACCCAGACTGTGGCCTAATAATATATAGTAAAATAATGATGATAATTATGGTCATTATAAAGTAGTAAAGCTGACATTGTTTTGTATTATTCAATGTAGTCCTATTTATTTTAATGCAAAACAATCTTAAAGCATTTTTTATTTGTAGAAACAGTGAATGTTTACAAGTTCAAGTATTAAAAGGCTTTTTAAAGACAAAACTAAAAATATCAGTTCTTTCCTTTCATTCGGTCAATAATCATGAATAATCGTAACATCGCAATATTTTCTCTCACAATAATCGTGACTCAAAAATTGAAATTGTGACACCCCTAGTTACAGTTATAGTTATAGTTAGTTATAGTTACAGTTACAGTTATAGTTACACTTATAGTTACAGTTACAGTTACAGTTATAGTTACAGTTACACTTACACTTACACTTACAGTTATAGTTACAGTTACAGTTACAGTTATAGTTACAGTTACAGTTATAGTTACACTTATAGTTACAGTTACAGTTATAGTTACAGTTACACTTACACTTAATTTTTTCATTTTACAGTTATAGTTACAGTTACATTATAATTACACTTATAGTTACAGTTACAGTTACACTTACACTTACACTTACACTTATAGTTACAGTTACAGTTATAGTTACATTACACTTACACTTACAGTTACAGTTATAGTTACAGTAGTTATAGTTACACTTACATTACAGTTACAGTTATCAGTTACAGTTATAGTTACAGTTACACTTACACTTACAGTTATAGTTACAGTTATAGTTACAGTACACTTACACTTACAGTTACAGTTATAGTTACAGTTACACTTACACTTACAGTTACGTTATAGTTACAGTTACACTTACACTTACAGTTACAGTTATAGTTACAGTTACACTTACACTTACACTTACAGTTACAGTTATAGTTACAGTTATAGTTATAGTTACACTTATAGTTACAGTTACAGTTACACTTACACTTACACTTACAGTTATAGTTACAGTTATAGTTACACTTATAGTTACAGTTACAGTTATAGTTACAGTTACAGTTACAGTTATAGTTACAGTTATAGTTATAGTTATAGTTAGGCCCGAGCGCCATCAGGGCTGGCGAAGGGGCTCTTGTAATCGTATAGAGTGCGCGGAGCGAAGCGGAGCGCACTCCCCAAAGTGTGCGGAGCGCACAAAACCCGCACAAAACCTCCTCTCAAACATGCACTAACGCACTCCTCTCCTCGTGCACTCTACCATGAGGTAGGAATGCGCGAGTGCTTTCCGAAAATATATAGTTTATGGTACCCGCGTAAGCGGGAACATTGTTTTCGTATGGGAATATTATTCTTTCTTTCTTTCTTTCTTTCTTTCTTTCTTTCTTTCTTTCTTTCTTTTCTTTCTTTCTTTCTTTCTTTCTTTCTTTCTTTTGCACCGTCGCAATTTTCACCCAGTGAACATCGACGAAAAGTCACAGATTTTGGCCCAAAATTCAAACCCGATCCGACGTAACTTTTGACTATTTCCAAATTTTGATTTCAAATAGTGGCGCGATAGCGCCACCTCAGTTTTTTTTTAACATTGCGGGATAGGACTTGGCCAAAAATGAAGTTTGTCGTAGAATCATAAAAATCAGTACAGACGTGTATCATGACAAATTGAGCAAAAAATATTATTACGGAAACGCCGTCCGCCATATTGGGTGTCGGCCATTTTGGATGAAAGCCCGCGAAGCGGGAATCCGCCTTTATTTTTCACTTTGTACAAAATCTATCTCCTCCTAGAGCCTTTATCGGAACGACCTAATTTTGGGTGGAAAATATCTTGAGAAGTAGAACTTTAAAAGTTATCCAAATTACGTTTCTACGTTTTACGGTTTTTATGCGGCGAAGCCGCAAACTGTACGAAGTATTTTTTGATTTTGCGCAAACAAAAAATGGCTCCCATTCGCACATATGAAGTCCGATTTCGCTCATTTTGTTATCAGTTGTTAAAGTCTCAGTCCTAAACACTTTCATTTCGCAAAATTCAAATTGGGCGCAATAGCGCCCCCTATAGGAATTATATGGAGAGTACAAATTTTAGTTTTACGAAAATTAAAATAATTTGGCACAAAATTCTATTTGGTCGTTCCGATCAGAAAAGTCAATCACATCCATGCCATATTTTTCACGGTGTTGCCGTAGCGATGTCCAGAACGTCCCATTTTATTCTGATGGAAAAATGTTAAACACCATAATTCAGCGAGAAGTGAGGAACCAAAGGTTATCCAACATACTTGGATAACCTTTGTGGATGTTCTGCGGCGCAGCCGCAGCCCTAAGTAAAATGTAGAAATATGCTTCAGTTTGCAGATATAGTGTGATACAAATTCATACTAATTTTTCTCTGTATAATGTCAAAATTGAGCGCGGAGTGCGCGTTAGCGCATTCCAAAAATCCTAAAACTAAGACCCTTGGGGAAAAAAACAACATAAGGCAGTAGCAATACCATAATTTTAGATTGAGGGAGACAAAAGGGCGCGAAGCGCCCCCTTGCTTTAGGCAGGGCGGTCGGCGAGGGCCGATAATTGCCGCTTGCGGCTATATTTACAGTTATAGTTACACTTATAGTTACAGTTATAGTTACGGTTACAGTTACAGTTATAGTTACACTTACATACAGTTATAGTTAGTTACAGTTATAGTTACAGTTACACTTAATTACAGTTACAGTTATAGTTACAGTTACACTTACACTTACAGTTACAGTTATAGTACATTATAGTTAGTTACTTATATTAGTTACATTATAGTTACAGTTACACTTACTTACACTTACAGTTACATTACAGTTATTAAGTTACTTATAGTTACAGTACAGTTATAGTTACAGTTACATTACACTTACACTTACCTACAGTTACAGTTATAGTTACAGTTACACTTACACTTACAGTTACAGTTACAGTTACAGTTATAGTTAGTTACAGTTATAGTTATAGTTACACTTATAGTTACAGTTACAGTTATAGTTACAGTTACACTTACACTTACACTTACAGTTATAGTTACAGTTACAGTATAGTTATAGTTACACTTATAGTTACAGTTACAGTTATAGTTACAGTTACACTTACACTTACACTTACACTTACAGTTACAGTTATAGTTACAGTTACACTTACACTTACAGTTACAGTTACAGTTACAGTTATAGTTAGTTACAGTTATAGTTATAGTTACACTTATAGTTACAGTTACAGTTAGTTACAGTTACACTTACACTTACACTTACAGTTATAGTTACAGTTCAGTTATAGTTATAGTTACACTTATAGTTACAGTTACAGTTATAGTTACAGTTACACTTACACTTACACTTACAGTTATAGTTACAGTTATTACAGTTACAGTTATAGTTAGTTACACTTACACTTACACTTATAGTTACAGTACAGTTATAGTTACAGTTACACTTACACTTACACTTACAGTTACAGTTATATTACACTTACAGTTACAGTTATGTTACAGTTACACTTACACTTACAGTTACAGTACAGTTATAGTTACAGTTACACTTACACTTACACTTACACTTACAGTTACAGTTATAGTTACAGTTACAGTTATAGTTACAGTTACAGTTATAGTTATAGTTACACTTATAGTTACAGTTATAGTTACAGTTACACAGGTTTGACAGGACAAATAAGGAGCAGTGAACAATGTCTCACTGTTTAAGTAGCCTATTAGTATTACAAAAAATGAAGGCAGCTTCGCGTAGTTTTGTTTTCGCTTATAAACTAAAAGACCACATGGCTAATTTGCCTAGTACACCTCTTTACTGCGCTGCTAATGCAGCTGTCACTATAATGAATTAAACCAGAGGTCACGAAATGGCGGACCTCAGTCTGGTTCCGGACCCACGCGCCAACCCGTCCGAACACGAAACTTGGATCCAAACTTTAGACCCGACGTGACTCCCTCAGTCCTGCAGCTGCGTCTGCACTGTCTCACCCTCGCTTCCTCTCCCTCTCTCTCCCCTCATGCTACGATAATCCTGCGCTACGCTGAACAGAAAGAGAAACTGCAGAATGATTGAAATATGGCTCGCTAAAGATTTAAAACCGAGAAGACGCTAATCCTCGAACTAGAAATGTTGCAATGGCTGAAGCCATTGCGATTGACTGCGGAATAATGCTATTGCAGAAGTCACTTGAAAAATCCTTGAAAATGCCTTGAAACTGTTGAAATACTCGACAAAGCTTTGAAACTCCTGAAGTCTTTAAAACTCCTGAAATCCTTGAAACTGTTGAAACCTTGAAACTCCTGAAATATTTGAAACTGTTGACACCTTGAAAGTATTGAAACCTTGAAATTCCTAAAATCCTTGACACTTTTGAAATCCTTGAAACTCCTGAAATCCTTGAAACTCCTGGAGTCCTTGAAACTCCTGGAGTCCTTGAAACTCCTGAAATCCTTGAAAGTGTCCTTAAAACTGTTGAAATTCCCCACACCACTGAAATTATCTGGTAACTATGGTAACCTGGTCTGAACTTGGCCTGGCTTCTATTGTTTACCTAGTTATGGTTTTAATTACGGTAACTATGGTAACCTGGCTTCTGTGGTTCCCCTCGATCTGATTTTGGTTCCGGTTACGATGGGAGCCTGGTTTGGACTTAGCCCAGCTTCTGTGGTTTGGCCTTGATCTGCTTTTGGTTCTGGTAACTATGGCAAATTGGTCTGCTCTTGGTTTGGCTCTGGGTCTTGGTCTGGGTTTGGGTCTTGGTCTGGACTTGGCCCACCTTTTGTGGTCCGCTTGATCTGATTTAGGTTCCGGTAACTATAGTAACCTGGTCTGGACTTGGTCTCGTACTGGTCTGAGACTTGGTCTGGATGTTGGCCTGGGTCTTGGTCTGGGTCTTGGTTTGGCTTTTGTGGGCCTTGATATATTTTTGGTTCTGGTAACTATGGCAACCTGGTCTGGGTCTTGGTTCGGGTCTGGGTCTTGGTTTGGGTCTTGTTCTTGGTTTGGGTCTTGGTTTGGCTCTTGGTTCGGATCTTGGTCTGGGTCTTGGTTCGGGTTTTGGTTCGAATCTTGGTCTGGGTCTCGGTCTGGGTCGGGTCCCGGTCTGGGTCTTGGTTCGGGTCTTGGTCTGGGTCTTGGTTCGGATCTTGGTCTGGGTCCTGGTCTGGGTCTTGGTTCGGGTCTTGGTCTGGGTCTCAGTCTGGGTCTTGGTCTTGGTGCGAGTCTTGGTCTGGGTCTTTGTCCCTGTCCTTGAAAATCCTGAAATCCTTGAAACTCCTAATATCATTGAAACTGTCCTTGAAACTGTTGACAATCCCCATTTAGTTGTATTACAATGGTTTTATTGTGAAAATCCCTATTTAGTTGTATTATAGTGCTTTTATTGTGAAAATCTCCATTTAGTTGTATTATACTGCTTTCATTGTGAAAATCTCCATTTAGTTGTATTATACTGTTTTTATTGTGAAAATCTCCATTTAGTTGTATTATACTGCTTTTATTGTGAAAATCCCCATTTAGTTGTATTATAGTGCTTTTATTGTGAAAATCCCCATTTAGTTGTATTATAGTGCTTTTATTGCGAAAATCCCTATTTAGTTGTATTATACTGCTTTTATTGTGAAAATCCCCATTTAGGTTTATTATAGTGCTTTAAATGCAAAAATCCCTATTTAGTTGTATTATTGTGCTTTAAAAGCAAAAATCCCCATTTAGTTGTATTATAGTGCTTTAAATGCAAAAATCCCTATTTAGTTGTATTATACTGCTTTTATTGTTTCCATGTAAAAATCCCTATTAAGTTGCATTATACTGTTTTCCATATAAAAATCCCTATTTAGTTGTATTATACTGCTTTTATTGTGAAAATCCTCATTTAGTTGCATAATGATGCTTTTATTGTGAAAATCTCCATTTAGTTGTATTATAGTGCTTTAAATGCAGAAATCCCTAGTTAGTTGTATTATACTTCTTTACATGTAAATATCCCTATTAAGTTGCATTATACTGCTTTACATGTAAAATCCTATTAAGTTGCATTATACTGCTTTACATGTTAAAATCCCTATTAAGTTGCATTATACTGCTTTACATGTAAAAATCCCTATTAAGTTGCATTATACTGCTTTACATGTAAAAATCCCTATTAAGTTGCATTATACTGCTTACATGTAAAAATCCCTATTAAGTTGCATTATACTGTTTTACATGTAAATATCCCTATTAAGTTGCATTATACTGTTTACATGTAAAAATCCCTATTGAGTTGCATTATACTGTTTTACATGTAAAATCCCTATTAAGTTGCATTATACTGTTTTACATGTAAAAATCCCTATTAAGTTGCATTATACTGTTTTACATGTAAAAATCCCTAATAAGTTGCATTATACTGCTTTACATGTAAAAATCCCTATTAAGTTGCATTATACTGTTTTCCATGTAAAAATCCCTATTAAGTTGCATTATACTGTTTTCCATATAAAAATCCCTATTTAGTTGTATTATACTGCTTTTATTGTGAAAATCCTCATTTAGTTGCATAATGATGCTTTTATTGTGAAAATCCCAATTTAGTTGCATTATAGTGCTTTTATTGTGAAAATACCTATTAAGTTGCATGATACTGCTTTACATGTAAAAATCCCTATTAAATTGCATTATACTGCTTTACATGTAAAAATCCCTATTGAGTTGCATTATACTGTTTTACATGTAAAAATCCCTATTAAGTTGCATTATACTGTTTTACATGTAAAAATCCCTATTAAGTTGCATTATACTGTTTTACATGTAACAATCCCTATTAAGTTGCATTATACTGCTTTACATGTAAAAATCCCTATTAAGTTGCATTATACTGTTTTCCATGTAAAAATCCCTATTAAGTTGCATTATACTGTTTTCCATATAAAAATCCCTATTTAGTTGTATTATACTGCTTTTATTGTGAAAATCCTCATTTAGTTGCATAATGATGCTTTTATTGTGAAAATCCCAATTTAGTTGCATTATAGTGCTTTTATTGTGAAAATACCTATTAAGTTGCATTATACTGCTTTACATGTAAAATCCCTATTAAGTTGCATTATACTGCTTTATATGCAAAAATCTCTATTAAGTTGCATTATAGTGCCATTATTGTGAAAATCCCTATTAAGTTGTATTATACTGCTTTTATTGTGAAAAATCCCTATTAAGTTGTATTATACTGCTTTTATTGTGAAAATCTCCATTTAGTTGTATTATACTGCTTTTATTGTGAAAATCCTCATTTAGTTGCATAATGATGCTTTTATTGTGAAAATCCCAATTTAGTTGCATTATAGTGCTTTTATTGTGAAAATACCTATTAAGTTGCATTATACTGCTTTTATTGTGAAAATCCCTATTAAGTTGTATTATACTGCTTTTATTGTGAAAATCTCCATTTAGTTGTATTATACTGCTTTACATGCAAAATTCCATATAAAGTTGTATTATATAGGTTTCATTGTGAAAATCCCTATTTAGTTGCATAATTGTGTTGTAATCGCAAAAAATCCCTATATTGTTGCAGAAACTGTACAAGCTGTTGAAATTGTGTATTTGAAGCTCCTGAATCCTTGAAACTGTTGAAACCTTGAAACTCCTGAAATCCTTGAAACTGTTGAAACCTTGAAACTCATGAAATCCTTGAAACTGTTGAACCTTGAAACTCCTGCAATCCTTGAAACTGTTGAAACCTTGAAACTCATGAAATCCTTGAAACTGTTGAAATCCTTGAAACTGTTGAGACCTTGAAACTCCTGAAATCCTTGAAACTGTTGAAACCTTGAAACTCCTGAAATCCTTGAAACTGTTGAAACCTTGAAACTCCTGAAATCCTTGAAACTGCTGAAATCCTTGAAACTGTTGAATCCTTAAAACTGTTGAAGTCTTTGAAACTGCTGAAATGGCTTTAGCTGTAGAACTGGCTGAAAGGCCTGAATGTGCCTGAAGTCCTATTAAAATTCATTCATCATTCATTTTCTTCCACTTGTCCGTTGCCGGGTCGTGGGGGCAGCCGTTGGAGCTGCCCAGGTCACATAGCACCGGCCCCCATGGCTCCTTCTGCAGGTGGTGGGTCCACGGAAGGACGGCCTCAAGATTCAAACCGGGCCTGTTGGTCTCTCCTAGGGGGCTACCAGTGTACGCAGACACTGGAGGCAATGTGGGTGAAGTGTCTTGCCCAAGGACACAACGACAATGTGCACCTTCAGGAGGCGGGATTTGAACCCCCGACCTTCCGATCATGAGACGACCTGCTCTACCATCTGCGCCATTGTCGCCCAAATATGGTAGATGGTAGATAGATACTTTATTAATCCCAGCAAGGGGAAATTCAGTTGTCATTCAGTACCATCCATCCATCCATCCATTTTCTTCCACTTGTCCGTTGCCGGGTCGTGGGGGCAGCCGTTGGAGCTGCCCAGGTCACATAGCACCGGCCCCCATGGCTCCTTCTGCAGGTGGTGGGTCCACGGAAGGACGGCCTCACGGTTCAAACCGGGCCTGTTGGTCTCTCCTAGGGGGCTAGGAGTGTACGCAGACACTGGAGGCAATGTGGGTGAAGTGTCTTGCCCAAGGACACAACGACAATGTGCACCTTCAGGAGGCGGGATTCGAACCCCCGACCTTCCGATCATGAGACGACCCGCTCTACCATCTGCGCCATTGTCGCCCCTATTAAAATGAATGGGCCTATTAAAATGAATAGCAGAATTCTCAATACAAATTAATGGCAGAATTCCCAAGCCCGTAGAAAAAAACTGGAAAACTGCAGAAGGCCGATTTTTTCTGAAAACTGACAAGTTGCGGAAGCTGAACATGCACAAACTGCAGAAATTGCTGAAACTTCGGAAAAAACTGCAGAATCTGTGAATTTGCGGAAGCCCCATTATAAGTCAATGGGAAAAATCGGCCGAAGATCGGCCAATTGTGGAAGAACCGGAAATCGCTGGATTCTCAAAAGTAATAGCAATAATCTCTGAAACATGCTGAACATTTTTATGTATAACTTGTGGAAATTGCTGAAACTGTGAAAGCTGTGAAAACTGCTGAAAATCAGGTAAAAAATACTATAACTAGAAATTTTGCAATGGCTGAAGCCATTGCGATTGACTGCGGAATAGTTCTAATGCAGAAGTTATCTGAAAAATCCTTGAATCCTTGAAAATGCTGTGAAACGGTTGAAATACTTGAAAAATCATTGAAATTCCCGATGCCCTTGAATCTACTGATATCCTTGAATCTCCTGAAAAACTCAAAACTCCTAAAATCCTTCAAACTGTTGTAACCTTTAAACTCCTAAAATCCTTCAAACTGTTGTAACCTTTAAACTCCTGAAATCCTTGAAACTGTTGAAACATTTAAACACCTGAAATCCTTGAAACTGTTGAAACCTTGAAACTCCTGAAATTCTTGAAACTGTTGAAACTCCTGAAATCCTTGAAACTCCTGAAATTCTGTAAACTGTCGAATATCCTTGAAACTCCTGAAATTATTGAAAGTGTCCTTGAAACTGTTTAAATTGCCCACACCGCTGAAATAATTTATTTCCAGGAACTATGGCAACCAGGTCTGGACTTGGCCTGGCTTCTGTGGTTCGCCTCGATCTGATTTTGGTTCCTGTAACTATGGCAACGTAGCCTGGACTTGGCCTGGCTTCTGTGGTTCGCCTCGATCTGATTTTGGTTCCGGTTACTATGGGAGCCTGGTTTGGACTTAGCCCAGCTTCTATGATTTGGCCTTGATCTGCTTTTGGTTCTGGTAACTATGGCAAATTGGTCTGGTCTTGGTTTGGCTCTGGGTCTTGATCTGGGTTCGGTCTTGGTCCGGAACTTGGATCGGGTCTTGGTCTGGGTTCGGGTCTTGGTCTGGACTTGGCCCACCTTTTGTGGTCCGCCTTGATCTGATTTTGGTTCCGGTAACTATAGTAACCTGGTCTTGGACTTGGTCTGGTCCTGGTCTGAGACTTGGTCTGGATGTTGGCCTGGGTCTTAGTTTGGGTCTTGGTCCAGGTCTGACTCTGAGACTTGGTTCGGGTCTTGGTTTGGCTTTTGTGGTTTGCCTTGATAGTGTTTTAGTTCTGGTAACTATGGCAACCTGGTCTGGGTCTCGGTTTGGGTCTTGGGTCGGGTCTTGTTCTTGGTCTGGGTCTTGGTTTGGGTCTTGGTTCGGGTCTTAGTCTCGGTCTTGCTTTGGGTCTGGGTCTTGGTTCTGGATCTTGGTCTGAGTCTCGGTCTAGGTCTTGGTTGGGGTCTCGGTCAGGGTCTTGGTCTGGGTCTTGGTTTGGGTCTTGGTCTCGGTCTGGGTCTTGGTTCGGGTCTTGGTCTTGGTCTGGGTCTTGGTTCGGATCTTGGTCTGGGTCTGGGTCTTGGTTCGGGTCTTGGTCTGGGTCTTGGTTCGGGTCTTGGTCTGGGTCTCGGTCTTGGTTCGTGTCTTGGTTTGGGTCTTGGTCTGGGTCTTGGTTCGGGTCTTGGTTCGGATCTTGATCTGGGTCTGGGTCTTGGTTCTGATCTGGGTCTGGGTTTTGGTTCGGGTCTTGGTCTCGGTCTGGGTCTTGGTTCGGGTCTTGGTCTGGGTCTTGGTTCTTTTCTTGGTCTGGGTCTCGGTCTTGGTTTGGGTCTTGGTCAGGGTCTTGGTTCGGGTCTTGGTCTTGGTTCGGGTCTTGGTCTGGGTCTCGGTCTTGGTTCGGGTCTTGGTCTGGGTCTTGGTTCGGATCTGGGTCTGGGTCTTGGTCTGGGTCTTGGTTCGGATCTGGGTCTTGATTCGGGTCTTGGTTCGGATCTTGGTCTGGGTCCTGGTCTGGGTCTTGGTTCGGGTCTTGGTCCGGGTCTCGGTCTGGTTTCGGGTTCTGGTCCTGGTCTGGGTCTTTGTTCCTGTCCTTGAAAATGTCCTTGAAACGGTTGAAAATCACCATTTAGTTGTATTATAGTGCTTTTATTGTGAAAATCCCTATTAAGTTGTATTATACTGCGTTTATTGTGAAAATCCCTATTTAGTTGTATTATAGTGCTTTTATTGTGAAAATCCCTATTTAGTTGTATTATAGTGCTTTTACTGTGAAAAACCCATTTAGTTGTATTATAGTGCTTTTATTGTGAAAATCCCTATTAAGTTGTATTATACTGCTTTTATTGTGAAAATCCCTATTAAGTTGCATTATACTGCTTTACATGTAAAAAGCCCTATTAAGTTGCATTATACTGCTTTACATGTAAAATCCCTATTAAGTTGCATTATACTGCTTTACATGTAAAAATCCCTATTAAGTTGCATTATACTGCTTTACATGTAAAATCCCTATTAAGTTGCATTATACTGTTTTACATGTAAAATCCCTATTAAGTTGCATTATACTGCTTTACATGTAAAAATCCCTATTAAGTTGTATTATAGTGCTTGTATTGTGAAAATCCCTATTTAGTTGTATTATAGTGCTTTTATTGTGAAAATCCCCATTTAGTTGTATTATACTGCTTTACATGCAAAATTCCATATAAAGTTGTATTATATAGGTTTCATTGTGAAAATCCCTATTTAGTTGCATAATTGTGTTGTAATTGCAAACAATCCCTATATTGTTGCAGAAACTGTACAAACTGTTGAAATTGCATAGTATTTGAAGCTCCCGAAATCCTTGAAACTGTTGAAACCTTGAAACTGCTGAATCCTTGAAGTTCCTGAAATCCTTGAAATTCCTGGAATCCTTGAAAACCTTGAAACTGCTGAAGGTCAATCTCCATGGCTGACGCCATGGAGATTGACTGTCCTTGAAACTGCTGAAGTCCTTGGTTTCAAACTGCTTAAGTCCTTGAAACTCCTGAAATTCTTGAAACTGCTGAAGTCCTTGAAACTGTTGAAACTTGAAACTCCTGAAATCCTTAAAACTGTTGAAACCTTGAAACTCCTGAAATCTTTGAAACTATTGAAACCTTGAAACTCCTGAAATCCTTATAACTGTTGAAATCCTTGAAATTGTTGAAACCTTGAAACTCCTGAAATCCTTGAAACTGTTCAAATCCTTGAAATTGTTGAAACCTTGAAACTCCTGAAATCCTTGAAATTGTTGAAACCTTGAAACTCCTGAAATCCTTGAAACTGCTGAAATGGCTTTAGCTGTAGAAATGGCTGAAAGGCCTGAATGTGCCTGAAGTCCTATTAAATGCATGGGCCTATTAAAATGAATGGCAGAATTCTCAATACAAATGAATGGCAGAATTCCCAAGCCCGTAGAAAAAAACTGAAAAACTGCAGAAATCTAATTTTTTCTGAAAACTGACAAGTTGAGGAAGCTGAACATGCACAAACTGCAGAAATTGCAGAAAATATGGAAAAAAATGCTGAAAAACGTGAATTAGCGGAAGCCCCATTATAAGTCAATGGGAAAAATCGACCGATTTTTGGCCGATTGCGGAAAAACCGGAAATCGCTGAATTCCCAAAAGTAATCGCAGATTCTCTTGAACATGCTGAACGTTTTGATGTATAACTTGTTGAAATTGCTGAAACTGTGAAAGCTGTGAAAGCTGCTGAAAAACTGGAAAAAAATATAAGTATAATAATAATAACTAGAAATGCAGCAATGGCTGCGCCATTGCGATTGACTGCGGAACTGCGGGAATCGAATGCAGAAATTGCATAAATTTGCATAAATTGGTTAATTTGCATAATCTAATGTTCATAAACTGGTGAAATTGCATAAACTGGTAAAATTGCAAAAAAACTGTAAAATGCATAAATTGGTTAATTTGCATAATCTAATTTGCATAAACCGGTAAAATGCATGAACAGTTTAAATTGCACAAACTGTTATGTTGCATAAACTGGTTAAATTGCAAAAAAAAACAGTAAAATGCATTAATTGGTTAATTTGCATAAATTATATAAACTGCATTAACTGTTTAAATTTCATAATTCCTAAATGGCATAAATTGCTATGTTGCATAAACTGGTTAAATGCGTAAACTGGTTAAAATGCGTAAACTGGTTAAATTCCATAAAGTGGTTAATTTGCATAAATTGTTTATATTGCATAAACTTTTTAAATTCCATAAACTGGTCAAACTGTTGACATCGCCTAAATGCTGAAATTGCAGAAGCTGCACAAATGGCTGAAACACATGGAGAGCCAGAAATCCTATTGGCTGGATTCGCCATACACACTAATGGAGCAGAGACCACATACACACCAATGCAAAAATTTCAAATTCCCGTAGAAAAAAAGTGGAAAACTGCAGAAGGCCAATTTTTTCTCAAAACCCGCAAGTTGCGGCAGCTGAACATGCACAAGTTGCAGAAATTGCAGAAATTGCGGAAAAAAATGCGGAAAAGCATGAATTTGCGGGAGCCCCATTATGCGTCAATGGGAAAAATGTGCAGTATTTCGTCCGATTGCGGAAAAAACCGTAAATCGCAGAAGTCCCAAAAGTAATAGCAGGATTCTCCTCAACATGCGGAACGTTTTGATGCATAACTTGCAGAAATTGCACAAAGCATGAAAGTGCTGAAAGGTGCAGAAAATCAGGAAAAAGATGGAAGAATAATAATAATATTAAAGAACATGAAAACCAATAATTGACTGCGGAAAATTCCGCAGTCAATCAACTAGAAATGTTGCAATGGCTGAAGCCATTGCGATTGACTGCGGAATAGTTCTAATGCAGAAGTTATCTGAAAAATCCTTGAAATCCTTGAAAATGCTGTGAAACGGTTGAAATACTTGAAAAATCATTGAAATTCCCGATGCCCTTGAATCTACTGATATCCTTGAATCTCCTGAAAAACTCAAAACTCCTAAAATCCTTCAAACAGTTGTAACCTTTAAACTCCTAAAATCCTTCAAACTGTTGTAACCTTTAAACTCCTGAAATCCTTGAAACTGTTGAAACCTTTAAACACCTGAAATCCTTGAAACTGTTGAAACCTTGAAACTCCTGAAATCCTTGAAACTCCTGAAATTCTGTAAACTGTCGAATATCCTTGAAACTCCTGAAATTATTGAAAGTGTCCTTGAAACTGTTTAAATTGCCCAAACCGCTGAAATAATTTATTTCCAGTAACTATGGCATCCTGGTCTGGACTTAGCCTGGCTTCTGTGGTTCGCCTCGATCTGATTTTGGTTCCGGTAACTATGGCAACGTAGCCTGGACTCGGCCTGGCTTCTGTGGTTCGCCTCGATCTGATTTTGGTTCCGGTTACTATGGGAGCCTGGTTTGGACTTAGCCCAGCTTCTATGGTTTGGCCTTGATCTGCTTTTGGTTCTGGTAACTATGGCAAATTGGTCTGGTCTTGGTTTGGCTCTGGGTCTTGATCTGGGTTCGGGTCTTGGTCTGGAACTTGGATCGGGTCTTGGTCTGGGTTCGGGTCTTGGTCTGGACTTGGCCAACCTTTTGTGGTCCGCCTTGATCTGATTTTGGTTCCGGTAACTATAGTAACTGGTCTTGGACTTGGTCTGGTCCTGGTCTGAGACGTGGTCTGGATGTTGGCCTGGGTCTTAGTTTGGGTCTTGGTCCAGGTCTGACTCTGAGACTTGGTTCGGGTCTTGGTTTGGCTTTTGTGGTTCGCCTTGATATTGTTTTGGTTCTGGTAACTATGGCAACCTGGTCTGGGTCTCGTTTGGGTCTTGGGACGGGTCTTGTTCTTGGTCTGGGTCTTGGTTTGGGTCTTGGTTTGGGTCTGGGGTCTCGTTCTGGGTCTTGGTTCGGGTCTTAGTCTCGGTCTTGCTTCGGGTCTGGTTCTTGGTTCTGGATCTTGGTCTGGGTCTAGGTCTTGGTTGGGGTCGCGGTCAGGGTCTTGGTCTGGGTCTTGGTTGGGGTCTCGGTCAGGGTCTTGGTCTGGGTCTTAGTTTGGGTCTTGGTCTCGGTCTGGGTCTTGGTTCGGGTCTTGGTCTGGGTCTTGGTTCGGATCTGGGTCTGGGTCTTTGTTCGGGTCTTGGTTCGGATCTTGGTCTGGGTCTTGGTACGGGTCTTGGTTCGGATCTTGGTCTGGGCCCCGGTCTGGGGCTTGGTTCGGGTCTTGGTCCGGGTCTCGGTCTGGGTTCGGGTTTCGGTCTTGGTTTGGGTCCTGGTCTGCGTCTTTGTTCCTGTCTTTGAAACTGCTGAATCCTTGAAAATGTCCTTGGAAAGGTTGAAAATCCCCATTTAGTTGTGTATTATAGTTCTTTTTATTGTGAAAATCCCCATTTAGTTGTATTATAGTGCTTTTATTGTGAAAACCCCTATTAAGTTGTATTATAGTGCTTTTATTGTGAAAATCCCTATTTAGTTGTATTATAGTGCTTTTATTGTGAGAATCCCTATTTAGTTGTATTATAGTGCTTTTATTGTGAAAATCCCCATTTAGTTGTATTATAGTGATTTTATTTTGAAAATCCCCATTTAGTTGTATTATAATGCTTTTATTGTGAAAATCCCCATTTTAGTTGTATTATAGTGCTTTTATTGTTAAAATCCCATTTTAGTTGTATTATAGTGCTTTTATTTTCCTATTTATTGTATTATACTGTTTCATGTAAAAATCCCTATTAAGTTGCATTAAACTGTATTACATGTAAAAATCCCTATTAAGTTGCATTATACTGCTTTACATGTAAAAATCCCTATTAAGTTGCATTATACTGTTTTACATGTAAAATCCCTATTAAGTTGCATTATACTGTTTTACATGTAAAATCCCTATTAAGTTGCATTATACTGTTTTACATGTAAAAATCCCTATTAAGTTGCATTATACTGCTTTACATGTAAAAATCCCTATTAAGTTGCATTATACTGTTTTACATGTAAAAAACCCTATTAAGTTGCATTATACTGCTTTACTTGTAAAAATCCCTATTAAGTTGCATTATACTGCTTTACATGTAAAAATCCCTATTTAAGGTTGTATTATAGTGCTTTTTTATTGTGAAAAATCCTATTAAGCGTTGTATTACATAGTGCTTTTACTTGTGAAACATCCCTATTTAGTTTGTATTATACTGCTTTTATGTGAAAATCCCAATTTGTTTATTATAGTGCTTTTAATTGTGAAAATCCCCATTTAGTTGTATTATAGTGCTTTATATATAAAATCCTATTTTAAGTTGCATAATACTTCTTTACATGCAAAAATCCCAATAAAGTTGCATAATTGTGTTGCAATTGCAAAAAAATCCCTATTTTGTTGCAGAACTGCTGGTCTTGGTGGCGGGTCTTGTCTGGTCTTGGTTCGGGTCGTGGTCTGTGTCTTTGTTGCGTCTTGGTTCGGGTCTTAGTCTGGTCTTTTGATCGGTCTTGGGTTTGGGTTTTGGTCTTGTCTTGGTTTTCGGGTCGTGGTCTGTGTCTTGGTTTGCGTCTTGGTTGGGTTCTTGGTCTGGTCTTGGTTTTGGGTATCAGTTGGTCTTTAATCAGGTCTGGGTCTGGTCTGGTTTGGGCTCTTGTTCAGGTTCTGGTCTTGGTTCGGGTTTTGGTCTGGTCTTCGGTTCAGTCTTGGTTGGGGTCTTGGTCTGGTCAGGGTTTGGGTCTTGGTTCGGGTATTGGTCTGAGTCTTGGGTCTGGTCTGGTCTTTGTTGCTCGGGTCTGGTCTGGGTCTGGCTTCTGGTTCGGCTAAGGTCTGGTTTGGTTTTGGGGTCTTGGTTTTGGGGTCTTGTCTGGGTCCCGGTCTGGGTGCTTGGTTCGGGTTTGTCTGGTCTCGTCCTGGTCTTTGGTTCGGGTCTTGGTCCTGGGTCTTTTGTCCTTGTCCTTTGAAACTGGCTGAAGTCCTTGAACTCCTGAATCCTTGAAAACTCCTGAAATCCTTGAAACTGTTGAATCCTTGAAACTTCCGAAATCCTTTAAACTGCTGAGGTCAATTCCATGGGCTGACGACCATGGAGATTTGACCTGTCCTTGAAACGCTGAAGTCCTTGGTTTCAAACTGCTTAAGTCCTTGAAACTCCTGAATTCTTGAACCTGCTGAAGTCCTTGAACTGTTGAAACCTTGAAATTTCTGTAATCCTTAAAAAACTGTTAACCTTGAAACTCCTGAAATCTTTAAACTATTGAAACCTGATAACTCCTGAAATCCTTAATAACTGTTGAAATCCTTAAAATTGTTGAAACCTTGAAACTCCTGAAATCATTGAAACTGTTCAAATCCTTGAAATTGTATGAAACCTTTGAAACTCGAAATCCTTGCAAAACCTGTTTTCCAAGATCCTTGAAATTGTTGAAACCTTGAAACTCCTGAAATCCTTGAAACTGCTGAAATGGCTTAAGCTGTAGAAATGGCTGAAAGGCCTGAATGTGCCTGCAAGTCCTATTAAAATAGGCATGGGCCTATTAAAATGATGGCAAGAATTCTCAATACAAATGGAATGTGCAGAAATTCCCAAGCCCCTAGAAAAAAACTGAAAAACTGCAGAAAATCTATTTTTTCTGGAAAGACTGACAAAGTTGAGGGAACCCGCTGAACATGCAACTAAAACTGCAGAAAATTGCAGAAAATATGAAAAAATGCTGAACGTGAAATTAGCCCGGGACCGCATTATAAGTCAATGGGAAAAATCGAGACCGATTTTTGCCGATTGCGGATAAAACCGGAAATCGCTTGATATTCCAAAATAATCGCAGAATTCCTCTTGAACATGCTGAAGTTTTGATGTATACTTGTTGAAATTGCTGAAAACTGTGAAAGCTGTGAAAGCTGCTGAAAAAACTGGAAAAAAATTAAGGTAATAACTAGAAATTTTGCAAATGGCTGAAGCCATTGCGATTGACTGCGAATAGTTCTAATGAGAAGTTATCTGAAAAATCCTTGAAATCTTGAAAATGCTGTGGAAACGGGTTGAAATACTTGAAAAATCTTTGAAATTCCTGATGCCCTTGAATCTACTGATATCCTTTAAGTCTCCTGAAAACTCAAAAATCCTAAAATCCATTCAAACTGTTGTAACCTTTAACCTCTGAAATCCTTGAAAACTGTTAAACCTTTAAACACCTGAAAATTCCTTGAAACTGTTAAAACCTGAACTCCTGAATCCTGAAACTCCTGAAATCCTTGAAAACTCCTGGAAAATTTTGAAACTGTCGAATATGTCCTTGAACTCCTAATTATTGAAAAGTGTCCTTGAAACTGTTTAAATTGCCCACGACCGCTGAATTAATTTATTTCCACAGTAACTATGGCAACCTGGACTGGACTTGGCCTGGCTTTGTGGTTCGCCTCGATCTGATTTTGGTTCGGCTAATTATGCAACGTAGCCTGGACTTGGCCTGGCTTTCTGTGGTTCGCCTGGATCTGATTTTGGTTCGGTAACTATGGCAACGTAGCCTGGACTTGGCCTGGCTTTCTGTGGTTCGCTCGATCTGATTTTTGGTTCCGGTTACTATGGAGGCCTTGTTTGGACTTAGCCCAGCTTTTCTATGATTTGGCCTTGATCTGCTTTTTGGTTCTGGTAACTATGGAAATTGGTCTGGTCTTGGTTTGGCTCTGGGTCTTTGAATCTGGGTCGGTCATTGGTCTGGAACTTGGATCGGGTCTTGGTCTGGGTTCGGCGGTATTGGTCCTGGACTTGGCCCACGCTTTTTGTGGTCCGCCTTGGATCTGATTTTGGTTCCGGTAACTATAGTAAACCTGGTCTTGGACTTGGTCTGGTCCCTGGTCTGAGACTTGGTCTGGATGTTTGGCCTGGGTCTTAGTTTGGGTCTTGGTCCAGGGTCTGACTCTGTATATTTATATGGTTCGTGGCTTTTGTGGTTTGCCTTGATAGTGTTTTAGTTCTGGTAACTATGGCAAACCTGGTCTGGGTCTCGGTTTGGGTCTTGGGTCGGGTCTTGTTCTTGGTTTGGTCTTGGTCTGGTCTTGGTTCTGATCTTGGTCTGGTCCTCGGATTCAGGTCTTGGTTGGGGTCTTGGTCAGGGTTCTTGTCCTGGGTCTTGGTTTGGGTCCTTGGTCTCGGTCTGGGTCTTGGTTCGGTTCTTGGTCTTGGTCTGGGTCTTGGTTCGGCATCTTGGTCTGGTCTCGGGTCTTGGTTCGGGTCTTGTCTGGGTCTTAGTTTGGGTCTTGGTCCAGGTCTGACTCTGAGACTTGGATTCGGGTCTTGGGTTTGGCTTTTGTGGTTCGCCTTGATATTGTTTGGTTCTGGTAACCTCTGGGTGCCTCGGTCTTGGGTTCGGGTCTTGGTCCACTGGGCTCTTGGTTCGGGTCTTAGTTTGGGTCTTTGGTCTGTGGGTCTTTTGGTTCGGATCTGGGTCTGGGCTTGGTTCGGCGTCTTGGTTCGGATCTTGGTCTGGGTCTTGATTCGGGTCTTAGGTTCGATCTTGGTCTGGTCCTGGGTCTGTCTGGTTTGGGTCTGGGTTCGGGTTTTCGGTCTTGGTTTGGGTCCTGGGTCTGCGTCTTTGTTCCCTGTCTTTGAATCTGCTGAATATCCTTGAAAAAATGTCCTTGGGAAAGGTTGATAAATCACCATTTAGGTTGTTGTATTATATGCTTTTTTGTGAAAATCCTATTTTAGCTTGTATATAGTGCTTTATTGTGAATCTATTAAGTTGTATTATACTTGTGCTTTTATTGTGAAAATCCCTATTAAGTTGTATTATAGTGCTTTTATGTGAAAATCCCTATTTTAGTTGTTTATACTGGTTTTTTTTTGGGGGGCCTTTTTTTTAGATGTTTTGTTTGGGAGAGGGGAGGAGAAAAAAAAAATCCCCCCCCCCGATTTTTTTAGTTTGTATTATAGTGCTTTTATTGTAAAAATCCCTATTTTAGTTTGTATTAGTGCTTTTTATTGTGAAAATCCCAATTAGTTGTAGTATAGGCTTTTATTGTGAAAATCCTATTAATTGTATATAACTGGGGCTTTAATTTGAATCCCAATTAGGTTGTTGTATTATACTGCTTTATTGTGAAAATCCATTTAGTTGTATAGAACTGGCTTTATTGTTGAAAATCCCCATTTAAGTTTGGTATATAGTCTTTTTTAAGGTGAAATCCTCTTTAGTTGTATTATACTGTTTTTATTGTGGAAAATCCTTAAATCTAGTTTGTATATAGTGCTTTTACTGTGAAGATCCCTATTTAGTTGTAATTATAGCTGCTTTTATTGTGAAAATCCCCATTTAGGATGTATTATATGCTTTTATTGTGAAAATCCTATTTAGCTTTTGTATTATAGGTGGCTTTTATCGTGAAAATCCCAATAAACACCCAATAAAGTTGCATAATGTGTTGTAATTGCAAAAAAAATCCCTATTTTGTTGCAGAAACTGTCTGAGTCTTGGTGCGGGTCTTGGGTCTGGTCTTGTTCGGGTCGTGGTTGTGTCTTGGTTTGCGGTCTGGTCTGGTCTTGGTTCGGGTCTTAGTCTGGTCTTTGGATCGGTCTTGGTTGGTTTTTGGTCTTGTCTTGGTCGGGTCTGGTCTGCTCTTGGTTCGGGTCTTGTTGGCGTCTTGGTTCGGGTCTTGGTCTGGTCCTTGGCTTGGTCTTGGTTTGGGTCTCAGTTCGGCGTCTTAATCAGGTATGGGTCTGGTCTTGGTTTGGGTCTTGTTAGGGTCTTGTTTTGGGTCTGGGGTCTCGTTCTGGGTCTTGGTTTCGGGGTCTTAGTCTCGGTCTTGCTTCGGGTCTGGTTCTTGTTCTGGATCTTGAGTCTGGGGTCTAGGTCAGTTGGGGTCCGTGCGGGCTCATGAGTTTGGGTCCTGTGGTCTTGGTTGTGGGGTCCTCGGTCAGGGTGCGTTGGTCTGGGGTCTTAGTTTTTGGGTCTCTTGGTTCTCAGTCTGGGGTGCTTGGTTCGGGTCTTGGTCTGGGTCTTGTTCGGATCTGGGTCTGGGTCTTTGTTCGGGTGCTTGGTTCGGATCTTGGTTGGGTCTTGGTACGGGTCTTGGTTTGGGTCCTGGTCTGCGTCTTTGTTCCTGTCTTTGAAACTGGCTGAAATCCTTGAAAATGTCCTTGGAAAGGTTCGAAAATCCCATTTAGTTGTGTATTATAGTTTCTTTTTATTGTGAAAATCCCATTAGTTGTATTATAGTGCTTTTATTGTGAAAACCCCTATTAAGTTGTAATTATAGTGCTTTTGTTGTGAAAATCCTATTTAAGTTTGATTATAGTGCTTTTATTGTGAAAAGATCCCTATTTAGTTGTATTTAGTGGCTTTAATTGTGAAAATCCCCATTTAGTTTGTATTATAGTGATTTTATTTTGAAAAATCCCATTTAAGTTGTATTATAATGTTTTATTGTGAAAATCCCAATTTAGTTTGTATTATAGTGCTTTTATTGTTAAAATCCCCATTTAGTTGTATATAGTGCTTTTATTGTGAAAATCCCTATTAAGTTGTATTATACTAGCTTTACTGTAAAATCCTATTAAGTTGCATTAACTGTATTAACATGTAAAATCCTATTAAGTTGCATTATAACTGTTTAGCATGTAAAAATCCCTATTAAGTTGCATTATACTGTTTTACATGTATAAAATCCCTAATTAAGTTGCATTATACTGGTTTAAACATGTAAAAATCCCTATTAAGTTGCATTATAACTGTTTTCATGTAAAAATCCCTATTCAAGTTGCATTATATGCTTTACATGTAAAAATCCCTATTAAGTTGCATTATTACTGTTTTACATGTAAACCCTATTAAAGTTGGCTATTATACTGCTTTACTTGTAAAAAATCCTATTAAGTGCATTATAACTGCTTTTACAGTTAAAAATCCCTCACCTTAAGTTGTTTAATAGTGCTTTTATTGTGAAAATCCCAATTTAGTTGTATTATAGTGCTTTTATGTGAAAATCCCATTTTAAGTTGTATTATAGTGCTTTATTGTGAAAATCCCTATTAAGTTGGTAATTATAGTGCTTTTTATTGTTGCCAAATCCCTAAATTTAGTTGTATTATATGCTTTTATTGTGAATCCCAATTCTAGTTGTATTATAGTGCTTTTAATTGTGAAAATCCCATTTAGTTGTATTAATAGTGCTTTATATATAAAATCCCTAATTTTAGTTGCATAATACTTCTTTACATGCAAAAATCCCAATAAAGTTGCAATATTGTGTTGCATTTGCAAAAATCCTATTTTTGTTGGCAGAAACTGTCTGGTTTTGGTGCTGGTCACTCTGGTCCTGGTCTTGGGTTCGGTTCGTGGTCTGTGTCTTGGTTTGCGTCTTGGTTCGGGTTCTTAGTCCTGGTGTTTGATCGGGTTTGGGTTGGTTTTGGTTTGTCTTGGTTTCGGGTCGTGGGCTGTGTCTTGGTTGCGTTTGGTTCGGGTCTTGGTCCTGGTCTTGGCTTGGTTCTTGGTTTGGGTCTCAGTTCGGGTCTTAATCAGGTCTGGTCTGGTCTTGGTTTGGGTCTTGTCAGGTTGGTCTTGGTTCGGTTTTGGTCTGGTCTTGGTTCAGGTCTTGGTTGGGGTCTTGGTCTGGTCAGGGTTTTGTCTTGGTTCGGGTATTGGTCTGAGTCTTGGTCTGGGTCTGGTCTTTGCTCGGTCTGGTCTGGTCTGGGTCTTGGTTCGGGCCTAAGGTCTGGTTGGTTTGGGTCTTGGTTTGGGTCTTGGTCTGGGGTCCCGGTCTGGAGTCTTGGTTCGGGTCTTGGTCTGGGTCTCGGCTGGTCTTTGGTTCGGGTCTTAGTCCTCGGTCTTGCTTCGGGTCTGGGTCTCGGTCTAGGTTTGGTTGGGGTCTCGGTCAGGGGTCTTGGTCTGGGTCCTTAGTTTGGGTCCCTTGGTCTCGGTTGGGGTCTTGGTTCGGGTCTGGGTCTTGGTTCCGGTTGGGTCTGGTCTTTGTTCGGGGTCTTGGTTCGGATCTTGGTCCTGGGTCTGGTACGGTTTGGTTCGGAAATCTTGTCTGGGTCCCGGTCCTGGGTCTTGGTTCGGGTCTTGGGTCCGGGTCTCGGTCTGGGTTGGGTTCGGTCTTGGTTTGGGTCCTGTTGCGTCTTTGTTCCTGTCCCTTGAAACTGCTGAAATCTTGAAAATGTCCTTGGAAGAGGTTGAAATCCCCATTTAGTTGTTGTATTATAGTCTTTTATTGTGAAAACCCCATTAGTTGTCTATTATAGTGGCTTTTTGTGAAATCCCTATTGTTGTATTATAGTGCTTTATTGTGAAATCCTATTAAGTTGTATTATTAGTGCTTTTTATTGTGAAAATCCGTATTTAGGTTGTATTATAGTGCTTTTATTGTGAAACATCCCTATTAAGTTGTATTTAGTGCTTTTATTGTGAAAATCCACCATTTAGTTGTTATTATAAGTGCTTTTTTGTGAAATCCCAATTTAGTTGTATATAAGGCTTTTATTGTAAAAATCCCTAATTTGTTTGTATTATACTGCTTTTTTGTGAAAATCCCATTTAGTTCGTATTATAGTGTTTTAAATGTGAAATCCCCATTTAGTTTTGTATTATGTGCTTTTATTGTGAAAAGCCTATTTAGTTGTTTATAGTGCCCTAGTTATTGTGAAATCCTATTAAGAATTTTATTATAGTGCTTTTATTGTGAAAATCCCTATTTTAAGTTGTATTATAGTGCTTTATATATAAAAATCCCTATTTTTGTGCATAATTTTCTTTACATGCAGAAAATTCCAATAAAGTTGCATAAATTGTTTTGTAATTGCAAAAAAATCCCTATTTGTTGCGGAAACTGTCTGGTCTTGGTGGCGGGTTTGCTGTCTTGGGGTTTCGGTCGTGGTCTGTGTTTGGTTTTGCGTTCTTTGGTCTGGTCTGGTTCGGCGTCTTAAGTCTGGTCCTTTGATCGGGTCTTGATGGGTTTTGGTCTTGTCTGGTCGGGTCTGGGTCGCTCTTGGGTTCGGGTTTTGGTCTGGTCTTGGCTTTGGTCTTGGTTTGGGTCTCAGTTCGGGTCTTAATCAGTCTGGGGTCTGGGTCTTGGTTTGGGTCTTGTTCAGGTCTGGGTTCTTGGTTTCGGGTTTTGGTCTGGGTCTTGGTTCATCTTTGGTTGGGGTCTTGGTCTTGGTCAGGGTTTGGGTTCTTGGTTTTCGGTATTGTCTGAGTCTTGGTCTGGGTCTGGTCTTTGCTCGGGTCTGATCTTGGGTCTGGTCTTCGTTCGGGTCTAGGGTCTGGTTGGTTTGGGTCTTGGTTTGGGTCCTGGTCTGGGTCCCGGTCTGGGTCTTGGTTTGGGTCCTGGTTCTGGGTCTCGTCCTGGTCTTGTTCGGGTTTGGTCTGGGTCTTTGTCTCTTGTCTTGACTCCTGAAGTCTTGAAACTCCTGAAATTCTTGAAACTCCCTGGAAATTCCTTGAAACTGTTGATCCTTGAAAACTCCGCAAATCCTTGAAATTGGTTTGAATCCGTTGAAACTTACCGAAATCCTTGGAAACTGCTGAAGGTCAATCTCCATGGCTGACGCCATGGAGATTGAAATGTCCTGAAAACTGCTGAAGTCCTTGGTTTTCAAACTGCTAAGTCCTTGAAACTCCTGAAATTTCTTGAAACTGCTGAAGTCTTGAAACTGTTGAAAACCTTGAAACTCCCTGAAATCCTTAAAACTGTTGAAACCTCTGAAACTCGCTGAAATCTTTGAAACTAATTGAAACGCTTGAAACTCCTGAAATCCTTATAACTGTTGAAACGATCCTTGAAATGTTTATATATCTTATTATCTCCTGATCAATTGAAACTGTTTCAAATCTGAAATTGTTGAAACCTTGAAACTCCTGAAATCCTTGAAACTGTTCAAATCGCTTGAAGATTGTTTTGAAACTTGAAACTCCTGAAATCCTTGCAACTGCTGAATGGCTTTGCTGTTAGAAAATGGCTGAAAGGCCTGAATGTGCCTGAAGTCCTAATTAAATGCATGGGCCTATTAAAATGAATGGCCAGAATTCCCTCAATACAAATGATGGCAGACATTCCCAAGCCGTAGAAAAAAAAAGGAAAACCGCAGAACCTAATTTTTCTTTTAAAACTGAAGTGTGCGGAAGCTGAAAATGCACACACTGCTGAAATTGCAGAAAATGTGGAAAAAAAATGCTGAAAAACGTGAATTTGCGGGGAAGCCCCCTTATAAGTCAATGGAAAAATCGTCCGATTTTGTCTCGATTGCGGAAAACGGAAAATCGCTAAATTCCCAAAATGTAATAGCAGACATTCTCTTGAACATGCCTGACACGTTTTGATGTATAACTTGGTTGAAATTGCTGAAACCTGTGAAAGCCGTGAAAACTGCTGAAAACTGGAAAAAAAATATAAGTATAATAATAATAATATTTTAGAACATGAAAACCAATTATATGAACTGCGGAAGATTCCGCAGTCAATCAATAATTAGATTGACTGCGGAATTCCGCAGTCAATAATTGGTTTTTGGCAATGTTTATTAATGATTGACTGGGAATCTTCCGCAGTCATAATTGGTTTTCATGTTCTTTTAATATTAAATTGATTGACCTGCGGAATCTTCCGCAGTCAATCATTGGTGTTTCTGTTTCTTTAATTGATTGAACTGCGGAACCTTTTCCGCAGTCAATAATTGGTTTTCATGTTCTTTAATATTATTTTGAATTGACTGCGAATTTTCCGCAGTCAATAATTGTTTTGCATGTATCTTTATTGATTGACTGCGGGAATCTTCCGCAGTCAATAATTGTTTTTCATGGTTCTTTATTATTATTATTCATATACTTATTTTTCAGTGTTTGTCAGCAAGTTTTCACAGCTTTCACAGTTTCAAAGCAATTCCACAAGTTATACAAAAAATGTTCAGCAATGTTTCAGAGATTATTGCTATTCACTTTTGGGAAATTCAGCGATTTCCGGTTTTTTCCGCAAGTCGGGCCATAAAATGCGGACGATTTTTCCCATGACTTATAATGGGCTTCCGCAATTCACGTTTTTTCAGCATTTTTTTTTCCACATTTTCTGCAATTTCAGCAGTTTGTGCATGTTCAGCTTCCGCAAACTTGTCAGTTTTTTAAGAAAATTAGAGTTCCTGGCGGTTTTCCTTTTTTTTTCTACGGGCCTTGGGATTCTGCCATTCATTTGTATTCGAGAATTCTGCATTCATTTTAATAGGCCATGCTTTTAATAGGGACTTCGGCAATTCAGGCCTTTCAGCCATTTCTACATGCTAAAGCTTTCAGCAGTTTCAAGGAATTCAGGAGTTTAAAGGTTTTCAACAATTTCAGGGATTTGAAACAGTTTCAAGGATTTCAGGAGTTTTCAAGGTTTCAACAATTTCAAGGATTTGAACAGTTTCAATGATTTCAGGAAGTTTCCAGTTTCAACAATCTTCGGTTTCACCCGTTATAAGGATTTCAGATTTCCGGTTTCAATGAGTTCAAAGATTTCAGGAAGTCAAGGTTTCACCAACAGTTTTAAGGATTCAGGAGGTTTCAAAGGTTTCAACAGTTTCAAGGATTCAGCAGTTTCTAAGAATTTCATGAGGTTCCCAAGGACTTAAGCCATTTGAAACCAAAGACTTCAGCAGTTTTTCAAAGGACAGTCAATCTCCATGGCGTAGCCATGAGAATTGACCTTCAGCAGTTTCGAAGGATTTCAGGAAGTTTCAAGGATTCAACAAATTTCCAAGATTTCGGAAGTTTTCATTCAAAGGATTTCAACAGTTTCAAATGGCATGTTCAGGGAGTTTCAAAGCATTTTCAGGATTTTGCAAGGACTTCAGGATTTTCAAGGACAAGGACAAAGACGCCAGACCAAAGACCCGAACCAAAGACCAGACGCGCGACCCAGACAGACCCAAACCAAGACCCAGACCGGGACCCAGAACCAAGACCCAAACCAAGACCCAAACCAAAACCAGACCTAGACCGAAACGGAAGACCAGACCAGATCAGACGCGAGCAAAGACCAGACCCAGACCAAGACTCAGACCCAATTACCCAGAACCAACAGCCCCAAACCCTGACCCTTGACAAGACCCCAACCAAAGACCTGAACAAGACGCCAGACCAAAACCCGAAACCAAGAACCCAACCTGACTAAGACCCAAGACCAAGACCAGACCCAGACCTGATTAAGACCCGAACTTGAGACCAAACCCAAGACCAAGCCAAGACCAGACGCAAGACCCGAACCAAGAGCATAGACCCAGACCGACCAAAGACAAGACCAAAACCCATCCAAGACCCGATCAAAAGACCAGACTAAGACCCGAACCAGGACCAAGACAAGCACGCATGAACCAAGACACAGACCCGACCCGCAACCAAGACAGACCAAGAGCCCGCACCAAGACCAGACAGTTTCCGCAACAAATAGGGATTTTTTTGCAATTACAACACAATTAATGCAACTTTATTGGGATTTTTGCATGTAAAGAATATATGCAACTAAATAGGGAATTTTATTTTATAAGCACTATTAAACAACTAAAATAGGGATTTTCACAATAAAAGTCACTATAATACAACTTAATTAGGGATTTTCACAATAACCAGCACTATAATACAACTGAAATAGGATTTTCACAATAAAAGCACTATAATAACTAAATGGGGATTTTCCACATTAAAAGCACTATAATTACAACTAAAATTGGGATTTTCACAATAAAAGCAGTATAATACAACTAAATAGGGATTTTAAAATAAAAAGCCTTATAATAACAACTAAATTGGGATTTTCACAATAAAAGCACTATAATACAACTAAATGGTGATTTTACAATAAAGCATATAATATCAACTTATAGGATGTTTCACAATAAAAGCACTTTTAATACAACAATACGGGATTTTCAACAATAAAAGCACTATATACAACTTAATACGGGATTATTCACAATAAAAGCAACTATAATGATAAACTAAATTAGGGATTTTCACAATAAAGCACTATAAATTAAACTAAATGGGGTTTCACAATTAAAAGAACTATAATACAACAACTAATGGGGATTTTTCAACCTTTTTTCAAAGGACAATTTTCAAGGATTTCAGCGTTCTTCAGGACAGGTAACAAAGCGCGACCAGGACCCAAACAAGACTGAAACCCGGAACCCAGAAGCGAGACCCGCGACCAAGACCGTAACCAAGAACCCAGACCGGGACCCAGACCAAATCCGAAACCAAGACCCGTACCAAAACCCAGACAAAGATCCGAACCAA